>APFE030915565.1:2780-76517 GCA_000404065.3 Pinus taeda
TATGATATAGTTGGGATATATATCTTATATATAATTTTAGATTTGGTTATCTATTTGTATTTATATAGTTAATTTAAATAACTATATAAAAATATTAGTTATAACCAAAATATCCCATGTTTTCTTGTGCAGGTTTAGGAGACCACTGGAGGGATGCCAAATATCAAGCTACCATGTGCATCCCACGTGCTGACTGGGATGCCATGTGGCGCACTGTGGGCCCCATTTTTCCCCTGCCACACCAAACTTTGAAGACCTCTATCTTTTGCATATGAGCTCATATTGACGAACCGTTCACACCACCGCAATTAGGAAGACGAGCCATCTTAAATGATGCCAACAACTTCTCATTTCTGCCATTTTGAATTTCAAGCCTTTATCCATCCTCTTGATGTCTTGAGATCCTCCTGGATCAATCCTCCCCACTGAGGAGCTTTTGGTCCTCCAAAAGCATTAGCACACTATCAATTTCTTGTATGTGAAACTGGTACATTCTTGCAATCATGCAGACCACACATGCCTCAACAACCCCTCCTTACCAAGAGTTCATAGCACACACTCATTGGCCAAGGATTACATAAAAAGTAATCAATGCCTCAAATACTAATAAGGAAAGGCCAAAATATCATCGTTGCATATTGAAGTGATGGGAAACATGTCATCATTTTTACATTGCAACGTATGATTTACAATGGTGGCCATAACAAGCTACTACTCCTAAAAAAACCATCTTAACAAAGCAGACCATCGTGACTGGTGCAGATTCATTTGTTGAACATGTTCATCTTTCAGCTCCTTTGGCGACGTTTCTGGAACATGGAGCATCGAACACGTGATTTGTTGGTGTCCCTCTTTGTTGCAATGACTACAACGATTCTTTCTCCTCCAAGCTTTCGAGGCTGCCTTGGGACACTTCCCCTTGGTGTTTCTTCGAAAGGTGTTCATGGAGCCCTCACTATCGATGGACTATGAGGAAGGAATTTCATCGTCTATTTTTTCCTGATTACTAGTTGTATTGGAGCTTTCCCCCATTTCCTTTTTGGTGTATCCAAGTCCTGCATGACGTGGAAACTTCTTGACTTCTATGGGGTTGATGATGCCTTGGCCTTTGATGCCGAGGCCCTTTCCTTGATATCCCATTTTCTTCATTAATTTAGATCCAATCCTTGTAGTATGGTTTTCAAAAGCAGCAAATTCATCATCGTGAGATTATGAAATTGGAAAATCGCTTTTTACCTCCAGATAGCTATGTTGTGGTTGTTCTAAGGCCTCATCCATGGCTTGCAACTCGCATAGTAACCTTTTTTTTCCTCCGTCATCTCCGATGGAAGCCTCCTTAGTTCCACATTCTCTGCTTGGATGTGGTGGTTAATTTCCTCAAGTTCGTGGCATCCCGCTGAGGGAAGTGTTCTGGTGGAAATCCTTGATTCATAACCAGAATTAGACACCAAATATATGGGTCCTCTTGTCGCGACCCCCAGGGCTGCAAACTTCATCTCATCACCAGAGTCAGACCCCAAGTCAATGGGCCTACCTCATGCAAATCCTGTAGCTGTGACTTTCTCATCTTCCTCTGACTCGGAATCTTGGCTTTGCTGTATTGTGGCGACGGCCTTTTGTTTCCCATTTCTGTCATTCCTTTTAGGTCTCAGCTCAGGGTGCAACTTCCAGCAATTCTCTTCATCATGCCCCTCTTTCCCACAATGGGTACAAGATGGCTTTGCTCCTCTTCTCTTGACTACTATCGTTCTCTTTGATTGGTCATCTCTGTCATATTTTCCCTTGTTCTCAATGTGAATGGCCTTGACACTAGCTGCATCAATGGTGGTTGGTTCAAAAATAATAATGAATGTCTAATATAATTATGTAACGATCCAATGTATTTAGTTAAAAATTCAGGTGTATCAAGTGCAATACCCAAATTTAGTGCTTGCTTCCTAAATTATTTTGCAAAACTCTTAACATCCTGAGCTTTGCCTTGCCTTGAATATTGCCAGTTCATTAAAGCTTTTTGCATCTAACCCAATGGATAAAATTATGCTTTTAATGCAGAAATGAAATTAGGCCAAGAGGAATAAAGATTACCCACATCCTTACTGCTTTGTACTTTTCTCTCCCACCAAATGAGAGTGGTGCTGGTTAATCACAAAGAGGCCAACTGAATCTTTGCTTCATCCTTCACAATCTGTTGAATCCTGTAGTAGATCTCAATCTGTCTAATCCAATTCTTAACTTTTTCTGCATTTCTTTCACCATTGTACATGGGGAGATCAAATTTAACATCTAATTTAAAAAAAGATTTCTTAAATGCATCTTTGGAATTTCGATTATTATGATGGTGAGAAGAAGAAGAACTTTCACTTGTAGAAGGAGAAGGAGGTGGATCTCCTCCATCACCTCCATGCACTGAACCTTGTCCTTATGGAGTTTTCCCCTCTGCATTTTCCTGCTTTTCAAGCTTTGAGAACAACTTCTCAACACGATCTGTCATCATATAGAAAGTCTTGTGAAAATTGAGCTCCTCCTCATACCAAGCCTCTCTGTCTGCCATGTTTCTCCTTCGATGTGCACGCCCCACCTCAGGATCGAAACACTGTAATTCTCCTTCGCCTCTTCGGAGCCTGTTTCTCATTAGCATACAAACATGCAATTCACATCTAAAAACACTGACTCTGATACCACTTGATCCAAGTTATCTTTTGTTTATATATGCATGAAAAGAATTACATAAATATTTTGTAGCTTAACCAAAGAGAAACTTAAATGTGCACATGTGAGAAGAAGAAGAAGAAACACATGAGAAGACAAGAAGACAAGAACTTGATAATGGATTTTGTCCCTCTTGGACTACGTCTCCGGGCCCTGCTCGATCAATGGGGAGGACTTCATTCATTAAAAATGGCATCAAAAGAAGTTACATTCATCACTTACAAAAATGGAGCATTATACCTCCATGATGAAAAATGACCAAAAATTGTAGATCTCTGTTGCAGAAACTGACACTACCAATGGATTCACGTCGCCAAGAGGTACAAAATCCATATAAAACTTGTCCAATTCTGATACTAGACCAAAATCACCCTCCTGCAAAAATTCTGCTCTGACAAGGTTCCACCAGTTTTTCTGAGTGCTCAAGGTTCCACCACCTTGTCTCGAAATTCATGCCACTGATCTCCCTCCCCCTGGGTGCTAGAAATATGTTATGTTTAAATAATATTGGAGGCGGAATTGCCATATATGTGGTTATGGTAATGGGTATTTTAAACATATAGTTGTTTACCCCCAACCGCATGTTTTAAAATGGGCATATAATATATTTTTGTATCAAAGTTGGAGGGTGGGCCCGTACTTCACAGGAACCACACCCATCCCATATCCCAACCACCAAACATATGAAGCCCACATTAATTCTTTTGGTTGGCACTATTACATCGTGGGTAGCTTTGGGTGGCGGGACCACCTACCTGTCCACCTACCCAAGCCCCACCGGGACCCATCGTTGACCATCAGTTGTTTTGTTTTAGCTTTATATGGCCATAAACAATGTAATCTTCCCCCCATATGCATTTTGTTTGTTATATCATATATATATAACCATTGCATATCATATATATTAACATATATATGGTTTATGAAATATAGGCAGTTATATATATGTTATATATATAATATATGGTTTTATTCGGTTTGGTAATATATTAACTTGGTTAGGATTTGAATACCATATATTTTTTCAACAGTTCGGTTTATGATATAGTTGGGATATATATTTTATATATAATTTTAGATTTGGTTATGTATTTGTATTTATATAGTTACTTTAAATAACTATATAAAAAATTTAGTTATAACCAAAATATCCCATGTTTTCTTGTGCAGGTTTAGGAGACCATTGGAGGGATGCCAAGTGTCAAGTTTCCATGTGGGTCCCACGTGCTGACTGGGATGCCATGTGGCACACTGTGGGCCCCATTTTTCCCCTGCCACACCAAACTTTGAAGAGCTCTATCTTTTGCATACGAGCTCAAATTAACGAACCGTCACGCCACCACGATCAGGAAGACGAGCCCTCTTAACTGATGCCAACAACTTCTCCTTTCTACCATTTTGAATTTCGAGCCTTTATCCATCCTCTTGATGTCTCGAGATCCTCCTAGATCATTCTGGGTCTCTATCTCTACTCTGCATTTAACAATTAGTTCTTGCTGCTAAAAAATTATTTGTATGGATAGCCATATTTCTGTGATAGAGTGGCTAATATCTAACCAGATATCTTCTTTGGTTTGGGCCAAAGTGTCTGCCATTAGAGTCTTGCTTTCTAACTGTTTAACCTTGAGCTCTAACCTATGTGACTTCTGCATTTCTTCTACATACAAGGTATCATTTTTTACCTTTTGTGACTCCAGGGCTTGGAACTTTTATAGTACTTTCTCTATTTGTTGTTTATGTGCTTGTAGCTCCTGTGATATCCTTGTCGTTTCACATGTTGTTGAAGACAAGGAAATGTTAGCAGGAGATGAACTTAAATATGCACTTGTCATTAGAATTGGTGTCACTGAGGTCACAGCAAGTTGTGTTGTCTCTTTTTCCTTGAGCAGTTGTTCTATCTACTCCTCCATTTTCTTGATTTGTATGTTTTTCTCAATAATGAGCTTTAAAATATCCTCCCTGTGTTGTTCATTTTCTACCATTTCTTTAGTCTATGAATCCTCAGTTGAAGGCAGCTTCAACTATTTTTTCAAGATTGTAAGCTCAACGTTCTTCTTTTGCGGTATTTCTTCAATTGCTTTACAGTCCTGGGGACCAATCTTGATAATGATATTTCTAAAGATTTTAATTTGTTATCCTTAGACAACGATTGTTGGGTTGTGTCATATCCTTTCCACGAATAGCCCACATAGTTAATCGGGGGATTAGAAGGGGGGCGAAGCCCCCCCTTCATTGTGTCGATTGCGTAGCGGGGGGGTTGACCTACCTATGGTTTTGTGCATGTTTTCCGCACATGGTTTTGGACACGTTGGTTTTCGATCCATGGTATTGGATGCTTCGGCATGTATAAATATGTATTGTAACATTGAAAGGAACATAATGAAAAATCAAACTGGTAGTCTCGATTTTGGGATCTAGGGGAAATCTCTGTGTATATGTGTTTTTTGTGTTATGCTCTCACATTGTTTGTTTTCTATGTTTTAGAATTCGTATGCAGGTAATTTCTATATGGGGTTAAAACCTACAAGGACGACAACTTTTCAATCTTAAGTTGTGACTGTACATTGGACGAAGTAGTTCTAAGCTTGGAAAGAGTCATGGCAGTTGTCACCATTGTTGAAAATAGCATCTCACCTGATTGCCTATGAATATCCATTTGATCAATGAGATATATTTGGTTTACATCAAATGAGAAGATGATCTTCTTGTAGTCTGTTGTAGATTTAGGAAATGGAATCTGAGCCTGCAAAAATTCCATTTGCATCCTTCGTCTTTCACTATTGAAGGTAGAAAGAAGCATATGTTGAGAAGTGGATGTTTGTTTCCAAAACTGACTGTAAACTTGAGATTTAAGACTTTCATTCTTTTGCTTGATTTCCAAAAATGTTGAGAAAATATTAGTATCCCTTGCTGATTTGGTCTTTGTTGATTGGATAATCTCCATAGGTTCAGTTGATGAAGGAGTTGAAGGAGTAGAGGGAGGCTTGGGATCAGTGGTCCTTGTTGATGAAACATCTTCCAATTCTCCAAGATCAATTATCTTTGGTGGCTTGCTTCCTGATGACATAGACAGCCCAGTTTTCAACTTCTTTTGCAAGATATAGTACTCTTTACCTGGTTCTGTGGCTGACTGAGTTTCTTTTCTACTTCTTTTATGCTAAGTTCTCTATGTAGTTGGATTCTTTGTCTGAGGAGTTGATATAACTTGTTCATCATATTTTGTGAGATTAATTTCAGACCATTGCTCTTGGTTCATGAACCTCTCAATTCTGGCGTGGGAGTATGGTTATAAGGTTTTTCCTTTAACTTCACTCTGAGAGCTGAAATAATCCCAAAAGGATCATAAGACCAAGTGAAGCTTGGATGGAGGTTGATGTTATTTAGCAATATGTCTGCTTTTGTACCTGGATACCTAGTGTTACAGATAAAACTCGCTACTTTGGCTTTGAGTTTAAACTGTGATTTCTTCTTGCCTGAGACAAAATGGACTTCATCCATATTTATCATTTGCTTGATGTATTCCAATGAGAATATTCTCATTGGCACATACTTAGATAGTTTGTATGCAGCCAACTCACTGCCATAGATCCTGATCTCAATGTAATTCTGGTATAGGTACTAGTCACCAGTCTTGGTTTGCTCTAATAGGTGCAATGTCTTTTTAATTTCTTCTCCAATTCTGGGCTCTGCCTAGTTGTTGAGTAATTGGAGAACTGGATGTATGAAGGAATCAATGAACTGGGAGAATGTAAAATTTAAGATCCTGCTCTTACTAGCTATATCCAGTGAATCACCGATTGATTCAATCCCTACTCATCTTGTTTGTTGAGTTGAATAGGCAATAGATCTCCCTGTTGGAACAAAATTAGATGAATGATAATTGAACTGTACCTGAATACTCCTTGTGTGGCCAAATTCATAAACTGTTGATGTATATTATCAGCCAAAAAGTGGCTATAATTATACATGAAGGCAGGTTGATATTCTTTGCTAAATATAGAAAATAACCCAAGGATGGATTCATCAACTACTTGGTCATTTTCATAACCTAGGAGGTATGATAACAGAGAGATAATATGTCTAGTAGCTTCAGGGAACATGGATGATGAATATGGAGGATTTCTCTTAGGTAATTCAGCATCTTCTGGTAGGAAAAGTTCAAAGATAAGAGCTCTCTTTGGGAAGGTGAGTTTATTGTAGAGGTCCATGAAAGATGTAGCTGAGAAATGGCTAAGGCAATCAGATGGAGGTATAATTAGCATATGGTTTATGCTCTAAGCAGTGATGGTAATCAGCATATTTCCATCTTGAGTCATTATTGTTCTTTTCACAGGGTCATACCTAGCTTGACACCAAGATATTAGATCAGGGAATTGATGGGTCTTAGTAAAAGAAAAAAATGGCAGAAGAGTCTCCTAGAAGAAAATGGAGTCCTCATAATCGGTATGTTTTAGTTCTAACCATGAATGTAATTCATAGAAATCAAATTCACATTCACATTCATTGATCTTGAAAAGGGAGTCTACAAGTGGCATATGATCCAGATCAAGGGAGACTGTGAAGGGATTCCCTTCTTCAACAGTCTTCTATATCTTTGCTTTAGGAGCCATCACTACCGCAAAGAAAATTCAGAAGCTGTCTTTAACCTAAAATTGATAATAGTGAAGAAAATACACAGAGCGACAAACTGGTATTTTTTGTTTATGGATGGAAGCAAAAAGTGGTAAAGATTGGAACCATGGAGGATTTATAGGTCCAATTGGGCTCAATTAACTATTTGGATCTAGCCGTATGCATTCAATTTGCAGGGGAAATGTGAATTAATGCTTAACGGTTATTTAAACAGATAATTAGGCACAACAATGGCTTTGGAGTGTATGGGCCACAGAATTATGACGTGGCAGGCGGTGAATGGGTAAGTGAAAATGGATGGATGACATGGAGGTTCATTATTGGATGAAGGATAATGGATGCACAAGGCACGGGAGAAGTCAACGGTTGGATCGAAGAAAACCAAAAACGGATTCCGGGGGGAGTCACAATGGTTTGTGGTTTCGGGCCTTGGGGGTCCGAAACATTTTGGAGGCGCCACGTTGCAAAAAGCAGCAGCCATGAAAACTGCTTTTTGAACTCCCCCTCCCCCCCCCTCGCGTTAACGGGAAACGAAAAGGGGGGGCCGAAAGGCTTCTTTGCTGTTGATCCGGGTGGACTGAAGGATCTTTGTTGAAAAGAGCGCGTTGGTTATCGATGCCCGATGTGTTGTTTTGTTGTTTCCACCAATACAACAAAAGTGTCATTTGTCACTTATTTTATAATGTCATCAAACTTTATTACAAAAATTAAATCGTAATTAAAGAACTTAAGCATGATTAATCAAAAGGACATTTTTCAAAGGTGTATTTGAGCTATCAACCTTAATTTATTTTCTAAAGCAAATATTTTTCTTTTATTGCTTATCTATCATTTTCATTTTACCTTCCTTTTTTAGATCAACTACTCTATCATTTTATTTGATATGGACCTGTAATAATAATCACTTCTAACATTTTTATTTTCCATCTTGTTTTTGGTCCATATCCTAATTTATCATTTTTTGTATGGCATTTTAATTTTTTATCTAATAGCTAACTTATCAAAAACAAGAATGTTACAACAGTTCAGTCAATTGAACAACAGAATATACAAAAAAATCGGTGTTGTTCAATTGATTAAACAACAATCATTCAATCGATTAAAAAACAAAACACACAAAAAATGGAAATCGATGTTGTTCAATGGATTGAACAGCAATCGTTTAATCGATTGAACAGAAAAACACACAGAAAGAAATTGGTGGTGTTCAATGGATTGAATAGCGATCGCTCAATCGATTGAACAACAATTATTAATCACACCAAAAAAACAAGAGAACTCCTCATATCTACATGGTGATACCTAACTAAATTTCAACCAACCATAAGAGAATATATACATTATTTACAGTTGAAGAAAGATACATTTTTATGAAAACAAAATTGTCGGGCCATCACTCCTTGCAGCTAAAATTTGCATAGTGGGATCATCACATACCTGTTGACAAAAAGACTCGTTGGTGAGTCGTTTGTGATAAAGACACACTTTATGTCCATCCACCTTGAAAGAATAGTTGGACTCATGAATGGTAGTCAAAGTAAGTGTGCCATTGTTATGCACCTCTTGAATTTCATAAGGGCCAAGCCACCTTGTCTGTAACTTGCTCGAAAAGTCTTGGAATCTGGAATCATAGAGAAGTGCCCAGTCTCCTTTTTGAAATGCCTTCTTTTTAATAAGACTCTTGTGCCACTTTTCCCTTTGTTGTTGAACAATTGTGGTGCATTGTAGAGAAATTAGTCGAGCCTCATCCAATTCATTTATTCGTTGAAGTCGTTTGGTTTGGGCCTCTTGTTAGATCACGTCCCACTTCCTGGTCTGTTCTGAGAGTCTTTATTTCAATTAGAATAGGAAAGATAGGTTCTTTGCCAAATACAAGTTGGTATGGAGAATATCCAGTAGTATTTCGCCAAGTTGTTTGATAGGCCCAGAAGGCCTCTGGTAGTCTAGCAGCCCAGTCCCGCCACTGTGTCAAAATTGTCTTGGTCAGAATAGCTTCTATGACCTTATTGGTGCTTCCAACTAGCTCGTTCGCCTGCAAGTGATACGAGGAAGTGACTCTATGTGTGATGTGGTGGTTCCTTAGAGTGGTTTTAATTTTGCATCCTACAAATTTCCCTCATACATCTATTATCACTTCCTGAGGTAAAACATATCGCACAAACAACCCAAAAAGGAAATTAATTACAGCTTCTTCTTTAGCCCTTGACAAATCTACTATTTCTGCGCACTTTGTTACGTAGTCTATGGCAACCAGTATGTAGGCCTTTTGGTTTGATGGAAAATGAAATGGGCCAACAAAATCCGATGTCCATCGTTTGAAAGGTTTTATTACCAATTGGGGCTTCAGCAGAATTTCATCAGATTGGCTAGACTGGCCCATCCTTTGGAATCTATCACAAGCCTGGACATATTTCTTAGCGTATTTAAAATAGTGGGCCAATAATAGCCCATTTGTAGTACCTTATGTCCCGTTCTACAATCTGCGAAGTTTCCCATGCAGGGATCATCATGGCAAGCCTTCAGGATGTCGTAAATTTCATCCTCATGAATGCATTTGCATATACACATATCAGACCCTATATGAAAAAGGTATCCGCCAATCCAAGAAAATCGGGCATTGTGCTAGATAATTTGTTTCCTTTCCCTTGTTGTCAAGTGTTTGGGCAACATTCCTATTGCCAGATAGTTTGCTACATCTGCATACCATGGCGTTTTGACTGCTACGGAAAACAAATGTTCATCTAGAAACTAGTTGTCTACTGCCAGTGGATCAATTATCTTTGGAACCCGAGACATAAAATCAACAACTGGGTTTTCTTTCCCCAACGATCTTTGATAATGATATCAAATTCCTATAAAAGTAACAACCAACGAGTCACTCGACCATTTGTAATAGGTTTATTAGCTAAATATCTTATGGGAGAATGATCAGTATACAAAAAAAATTAATAGCCAGTTATATAATGTCTACATTTTTTTATGGAATAAATCAAAACTAAGAATTCCTTTTATGTTACTGTATAATTAAGTTCAACAGTAGTAAGATTTTTGCTGATATAATATATAGCATAAGGTTTTTTTTCCTCCTCCTAGCCGAGGACAATGCCTATTGTTACATCTGATGCATCCGTAGAAATGTGGAAAGGTAGTTCCCAGTTGGGTCCACTTAATACTGGTGTGGTCGAAACTAATTTCTTCAAATATGTAAAAGTTGTGTCACATTTATCATACCATTTAAAGTTAACATTTCATGTTAAATCATATAAAGGCGCAACAATTTGTGAAAAAAAATTGATAAACTTACGATAATAACCTGCATATCCAAGGAAGCTACGTACCTCCGTCTAAGTACAAGGTGTAGGTAGTCGGAGAACTACCCATATCTTTGTTGGATCTACATGTATCCCAGCTGTAGAGATGTAGTGTCCTAGGATTATGCCATCTGTCATCATCATGTGACACTTAACATTGCTTAAACACAGCCTAGTGGCGATGCATCGTTCCAAAACCTTCTCTAATTTTTGTAGCACTTGATCAAAGACTTCCTCATACGGGGTAAAGTAATCCATATAAACTTCAAGTACTTCATTTATCAGACCAGAAAAAATCTTGAGTATGGCTCTTTGAAATGTAGTTGGGGCATTGCATAAGCCAAATGGTAATACTCTGTAAGCGAGTGTACCCCATGGGAAAGTAAAGGTCGTTTTGTCTTGGTCTTCAGGGGTGATTTGAATCTGATTGTAGCCATTGAAGTTGTTGGCTTTATGGGCCCTGACCCAAGTTTAGCATTGAGCAGCCAAGCAAATCCCTACACTATTGGCCCTTTCCGCATCAATTCGCAGAGCATGGACTGAAGTCTCACCTGAAGCAGTATGGGGGGATGCAGGAACCAAGTTTCCACACCCCAAGATAGTCATGATGTCGATTTTATACCCTTACTGCGATCTTCGTGCAGATCGATAAGCCCTTAGGGCTTACCGATGTACTTCCCTTTCCGTCTTTCAGAACCTCCATGAAGGTACCCGATTGCCCTTTCTGCAACCTTAGACGATGATTTAGGCACTTACGTGCCTCTGTAACTATGTTATTGTCTCATTTCCTTAATTATTTTAGTAGTTAGCCAACTTTATCATGCAATTAAGATTACCCTCGCGTAAACATATATTATTACTTGCATTCAAATAATAGATAGAAACAGATACATTCGCGCATCAATTTAACATTATAATGTAAACACATAACTTAACATATCATAATCAGACGTAATAATCAGATACAAAAACAAAATGATTCTAGAATACTTCTCTTTATTTATGATTCAATTTCCCAGTACAGACTCTATCCGCCCTGCACACACAGCTGTAGGGGTCTGCACACTCAGTTGTGGACTTCCACCTTAGGCCTCTACGCACTCAGCTGCAGAGCCTCTTCCTATGCTAAGACTCTCGCTCTTAGCTCATCCAAACTTACCAATGACTCATGACTTCTAACTTACTTACGGTACTGTCTTCTTAGATCTTCTCAGAATTCCCTTTTTATACAACCCCATGGTCTGTGGACCATGGGTAGATCTCCAAAACCAACACAACTTATCTAGACTAAGGTCGAAAAACCCTTCTAACTTTAAACGTCTTCGCGATCTGTGACCACAAAATACGGAGAATTTACATTTATTTACACAAAATTCGGGCGTTCTGCCCCAAAACTTGGGTGTTTAACCCCAAAATTGACCCCCAAGAGACCCGTTCCCAATAGGCCCCCAAAAAAAACATGGTGACTCACCCTCGAGTCACTCAGCTGGCTCGAAGATCTTGTCGCAAATACCTCCTAGCGCGACTTGGACAACTACTACCTTGGTGGTGCACTACGTTGCCGCCTGTTTCAGCTCCTTGACCAACTATTCTATCACTAGCCCTGCATTATTAGCCTATAGCTTCTATTTAGTCTCTTGCAGACTGGAAAACTTGCCTTCACTGGTGGTAATGATCTCATAGGCCACACCTAACCAAGGCTTCAAGCAAGCCTTTAGCACAGCTTCCTTGTGTTGCGTTGTGTCTACATGTTCCTTCAATGTCTTGGCCTGCTGCAGCTTGGCGAGCCTCTATGTCATGGCAATAGTTTGCGTTGTTGCCTTAACCTCATCGTAGCGTTGTTGTAGTTCCTGTGCTTCTGTCTCCAACCTCTACACATTGGGTCCTCTTGTAAGCTGGTGAGGACCTCGAGTGACTGCTCAAAAAGTCTCGTGTATTCCATCACTGCACTTGCTACCACATCTACCACAACAGTCACGCGCTGCTCCCTGACTTCCAGCAAAGTCGAAGGCTGGGCCTTCAACTGCAACTCCGTGATCTTGAGATTCAGCTTCAAACTGAACCTTGGCCAACTCTTTGCATGCATCGCACACTCCTGCAACGAGTTTTTGAACCCACACATCGACTCGCTCAGCCTTAGGGATGTCCAGCTCTGGGATAGTCCAGCATGCTTCATCCACAACCTTAGTGAGGTGTTGATTCTTATCTGTGAGGTTGGAACAAGGTTGATGGCGAAGTCACATTGTACAGCCATCTGAGCATTATTTACCTTTTTCTCACAGATTACATGCCAATAGCGGTGATCGTGGGCCTAAATTTTGGTGATCATACCGTCCTGCAAAAGGTAAATCACTTCGCTAGGAAGCATTTCCAGATTAAGTCCCATGCCCTTGAAGGCGTTGACAACAGGTCTGTCAGTGTTAGTCGCCATTGTCAATGCTCTTTGAGCAGCACTATGGCTCGAGGGTCCCTAGTACGCAACATCTCTACGTCTTCTGAGGTGACCATGATCTACATGTGTGAGGCATGGATCTGCAGCTCGCGCAGACCCATCTCAATAGCACCAAGTGCCTATTGTTGCTGCTACTCGAACTGTTGCTTCTGTTCAAACTACTGTAGCAGTTCTGTAGTGGCATCCTGCACCGTATCCCCTATATCATTCAGATACTATCTTTCAGGGTGATCGGATCCAAAGACGTCTTGCTCACTTTGGACTTCTTTCGTGTCCCTATATTTTCTAGATCTCTGGTGCACTTGATACAAAACAAAGTCGTCTCTAGGTCCAATCCTCCCTATTCCGTCTTTTCATCCTATTCTTCCTCCATCTCTGGTGAATGCGACCTCTGACCTCCATCAGAGCCACACTCCTCTTCTCCTGCCTACCCACCCGACTGCTGCGTGGTAGCGCGCTCTATCTTAGCCTTGTCACCAGCCTCCTTTTTCCTTTTTTCGGCTAGCTACTCCATTTTCAGCTTGGGTTCTTCCTTCTTCCGGTGCATTGTGGTCTTACTAGATCAGGCAGCCAAGTTCGAGGAAATGTGCCATTCTATCAGCCAACAATCAAGGACCGCAGTGATTGTGTCATCTGTCACCAAGTAGGGCAAGTCGTGCCACTTTTTCTTGGGGTCCTTCCATGCCCTTATTGAGACGTGGTGGAAATCAACCTTGAATTCCACGTACTCCTGCAATCTATCAAAATGGTAGGTGACAAGCATGGCTTGAAATTGATGGCCATGTACATGTTCATCTCCATCAAGTTCCAAAACATTGTGTTGTCCTTTATCCGCTGAGGATAATTGGTTGCCCACAGCGAAGTGTACTTTGCGGCCTCTAGTAGATACGTCGCGACTGAAGGAAACTAATTTTCTTCGGGTAGCTTCCATGCTACTAGCACTATGGATAGAAAGAGCCATGCATAGTGAAATGTCTTGTTGAAATCCTACGCCTCGCGACAGTTCACGAGGAACTCACCGCAGAGGTAGCACACCCAAGTAAATTGCACTCCCTTCATGCATTGGGCCGCCAAAGCTACCACTGGTGTCAGCACTTTGTCTGCGCAACACTTCTGCATGACCTTCCCTACTAAGAGTTGCATTGCCACTTTGAATCTAGGGTCACAGATGCTTGAAATGGCATAGCCATGCGGCTTCTTCACTAACTTGAACTTTTCATTCATGGCCTCTGTGAGGACATGCTCACCAGCCTTTCTGACAAACGCCATGGCCGGATTTTCCCCTGTGTATGGCAGCCGTGTGATCCTATGGATCATCCTATCAGTGATAGGTATTGGATCTTCCAACCACAAACACCCATTGTGTACCAAGCACAGCAATTGCTTGATTACCAACATTGTGATGGGCGCGCGGTTGTAATGTGGCACCCATAGTAGGTTGAGCAGTCCTGCCTTATCCACGCCTCTCAACCACTTTTTTGGCTCCAACGCGGTTACTCTAGTGGTTTTGTGGAACACATGGTGCATGAGTTGATATGTTTCTAGGTGAGGAAACTGCTCTGTGTCCGCTAACTACCAGTCTTTTGATTTCAAAAGGGGGGCATTCCCCAAGCGCGGCCCTTCGAACACAATTTGGTCCGGCAAGAGGGGTGTGTGTAGGGTGACCTTACTTTCATCAATGTATTTGGGAACCTTGGTCTTGTCCCTACATAGAGGAACATACTCAGGCAACTTAGTGATGGGGTCAGACTCCTCAATCTCAACATCCTCCATTTCCACCCCCACATCCTCATTATCCATTGGGATATCCTCAATGTCTTCTTCTTCTGGCTCCAGGTTAATCATCTTTCCCTTTTCCTGTGAGGTGGGCTTATCCTTCTGCATGTGTTTCCTGGGAGATGTGCGCACCGGCTGCGGTGGCATGTTCTGCTTGCCCTTCTTGATCTTGGGACCCTCCCTGGTCAGGGTAGGCCTTAGCCTAGGCATCCATGGAGAATTTGGTACTTCAGCTGGTAATTTTGGACGCGCAACCTTTGGGGCAGCTCCTTCTGCTGCAATAGCCACCTCTGGCACAACTCCCTCGGCTGTCGTTGCTTCTGCACTCATAGCTTCAGTGGGCATCGACATAATGCTATGTAATAACTCTTGATTCATCTGTGGCAATGTCTCAAACACAGAACTTGCTAGCAAAAGCAGGAAGGTTTCATGGTTCATTTATGCCTGAGAGCTCAACAACTCAATTCTCAAAATTCCAAGTGTTTTTCACTAGGCAGCCACCTATAATTTATAGGCACTTTCAAATTCAAATCTAGCAGTTCCCCCCAAAGTCATTTCATTAATGCTAGATTGGCGACAGATTTTCAGAGATCTAATCCATAAATTCTAACTTAAATGTCACCCCCCGCTCAATTTGGTTGTTCTTTCATTGTCAAATCATGAGCAAACTTTAACGATCACTTTCCGGCTACTCTGCATGGTTGCTCCCTTGGTAGCGTAGCCCCCTGCATGCTTTTGTGGACATTATGACATATATTCGTTCCGCGCAGTTCCCCGATCGTGAAACTCTCCGACTTGGGCAGTGCAATTTATAGTCCTGTGCTTCCTTTCAGCTGCCAGGAGCACTAAGACTATGCTTCCCTCATATAGTCACCTATTTGGATCACTGGTGTATGGCCTCAATTGGCTGCCATTCACCTTCCCTGGGAAGGGTTCTCCATTCAATTTGACCAACTAAACAGCTCTACCATTAGTAATCTCCTTGATGACATATGGCCCTAGCTAATGCATCCAAAATTTCCCTAGAAACTTATCAAATTTACTGTCATATAGCAAGACCAGATCATTTACCTTGAAGGTGCACAGTTTGATGTGTTGATCGTGCCATGCCTATTTGCACTCCTTTTGAACTTGTTGATGAAATCCAACTAGAAATCAGTCCTCCTCAAGCTCTGATAGTTGCGCGAGCCTCTCTTCCAGGGCTCCGAGGTCCACCATTCCTATGAGTGCCTCTATGCATAGACTAGATAAAATGTATTCCATTGGCATCACAGCTTCTACGTCATACATGAGTCTAAAAGGCGTTTACCCAGTCAACTTCTTGGAATTCGTTCTGTATGCCCATAGCACTGTTGGCATGCACACATCCCAATCATTTCTTTCGGCATTGCAGACCTTCATAAGTGCGTTCTCCAATATCTTATTGAATGCTTGCACTATCCCATTGGCCTGTGGGTGACAAGGCATACCCTTATGATGATACACATGAAATTCTTCTATCAACGCACTGATTATTTCGTTAAGAAAGTGTGTACCACGATTTCTCATCAAGATCTTTGGACAGCTAAATTTTGTCAATACATATTCAAAAATAGACTTTGTTGATGCCATGGCTGTATAGTCCTTTACAGGTTGCGTCTCTACCCACCTAGTCAAGTACTTAGTCGTGGTGATGATGTACCGTGCACCTATCTTTTTTCCTTCAGGCTGAATTGGACCCACAAAGTCAATCACCCATTTCTCGAATGGTTGTAACATCACATGTGCATCAAAGGCAATTCATCCCTCCATGATGATCTGCCAATCCTTTGAGATGCGTCACATGCCCTACAATAGCTTTTGTGTCCTTATGCAGGGTTGGCCACCACAACCAAGCACGCAGAACCTTCTGCGTTGTTGTTTTTCATGCATAATGTCCTCCTGCAGCTCCTCCATGACCCTCTGTGAGAATTTTGCTTCATTAAAACTCAGGTACATAACATCACAATATTTCGTTTGACCCCATTTTGTACAAGTTCCCTACAATGACAGAGAAGTCTACCCCACACTACTAGCTCCTTCTTCTGTTGTCTTGTATACCCTTTTGGAGCAATTCTTGTCATCAGGAAATGTATGATATCTTCAAACTGAATGTTCGTGACACACACTGCAAAGAGTTACGTGTTAGAAAACCCCTCCTCCAAATTAGTAGGTTCCTCTCCCATTTCAATGCGCAACAGATGATCAGGTCCCGCATTCAGTCGTCCTGGTTTCACAATAAATTCAAAGTCATACTCTTGGAACAACAACAACCATCTGCAGATCTTCCCCCCCAAAACAGGCTTATTGACCAAGTATTTCAACACAAAATGATCTGTATACATCTTAAAATGTCCACCCAACAAATAGTGCCTAAACGTTTGGAGCACGTACACCATGGCTAGTCCTTCATGCTCTGTAGTGGAATAGTTCTTCTCAGCTTGGACAACTTTCTACTCATGAATGTTATAAGATGGTCCAAATCCCCTCTCTCGCCTGTGTCAACATGACCCCCAACGCAATACATGAGGCATCCACGTGCACATTAAATTCCTTCTTCCAGTTCGGAAAGACTAGGATAGGCACAGTGACCATTTTCTCTTTCAGCACGTCCAAGCTCTTCTGGCATTCATCATTCCAACAAGATGTAGTATCCTTTCTCAACAACTTCTCCATGGGCGCAATGATCTCGACATAACTCTTGATGAACTTCCTATAGTATCCGGTATGCCCTAGAGTTGCGCAAGGTTGTTTCACATTCCTTGGCACCTCAAGTTTATTATCACTGCGATCTTTGCTGGGTCTACCATCAATCCTTGTCTACATAACACATGACCCAGCAGGATCCCGAAAGGGACACAAAAACAAACCTTTCTTTAGATTGAGTGTGATCTAGTATCCCCGACATGTATCTAACATCAAGCGTAGACTTTTCACATGATGCTTAACCAATCCAAACACTGTCCAGTCGTCAAAGTATACCTCCAGAAACTTATGAATGAAGTATTTGAATGTCGCAATGACTACACACGAAAATATTACTGGTGCATTCTTCAGCCCAAAAGGCATTACGTTGTACTAAAAAAATCCCATTCAGTCATGAAGGTCATATTTCTTCTATCCTCAGGAATGATTTTGATCTGATGGCACCCAGAGAACCCATCAGTGAAACAGTATACTTCTTGGCTGCCTACATCATCGAAGACTTCATTAGTGAATGGGGTCTGGAAAGGATCACGCATGCAAGCATCATTCAGCTTTTGGAGATCCATGCATATCCTTATTTCTTCTTTCTATTTCTTTTCCTGAACCACTATTCGGCTTACCCAATCACATTCTTCCACTGGTTCAATAATTCCTGACGCGAGCATCTTATCTAACTCAGCGCAAACCCTTTCCTTATACTTAGGATTAAGGCAGCAAGGTCTTTGTTTACGGGTTTCGCATCTAGGTTCAGGGTGATTTTCATGACACCCAGCTCTCCTATTATCCCTTTTAAATGAGAAAAATTCATGGGGAACAAATCTTGATATTCACGGAGGAGCTTAGCGACCATGTCTACTGTCACATCATCCCAGTAGTCCCCAATCTTTGCAAATTTCGGTTCCGCCTCTGTGCCAATGTTGACCTACCTAGTTTTCAGTGGTGCGGTTATGTCTGGATCCTCTATTGGCATATCTTCAACCTCACGGTGACCTTTAGTTTCCGGAATATTAATCTTTCTGGGATCCTCATCTTCCTCTTCAGAAGTCACGTTATAGCATTCCAGTGCGTGACTTAGTTGGGTAGTCCAATTAGGTTGGACCAAGTCCAAAGGATCTTGCGGCATCCTAAAGATCATTGCTTTAACCTCCTATAGTGTCACGTCAATACAATCAAACCCATCCTCAAAGTTTAATGTCATTATAAATCCCTGACGCAAGATGTCCCATTCTTCAGTGCCATGGCGAAGCTCTATTTCCAAGTACCAATTCATTGGTATGACGTCCAGGGTATGACAAAACAGATACACACATTCAGGCTAAGGCCCTGCTCCATAAGCCTTAGTCCATTTGGCCAGGTGACCATGCGAATCATCCCTTCCATCATACTTATCTGTGATCCATACTTTTGGTTGCCCAAAATGTAGTCTCATCATCCTCCTATAGTCGCGCCAATCACCAAACTTATCCTTGTGCGTAACCCACCATATTGCGAGCGTAGCGCGCAGTACCCAGTCCAAGGCCTGGAACTAATGTTTCTCCTACACTTCTCTCTCAAACGCATCCAAAAAGCGATCAACATCAATTAGCCCATCATAGTGAGGCAAATCCCTAACTTCAGATGACATGCAACGCAATGACTTGGTCATCATATTACATGCAACATATATACTTCATGCAGCTAGCTTTGTGAGTGCTCTAATTCTTCTTCCGAATCTGATGTGCAGGAGTTTTCGCAGTCCATGCAATATGTCTATTTGTTCTCAGATTTACCCAATCCTGGTCTCATGCTGTTATCTTGTAAATCTGGTCCAGATCACCATCACTTTCATAATCTCAGACTAGTTTTATATAGCGCGGTCCCTCCACGGGATCCAGTGGCACCCCATGCAAAGCGACTTCTTTTCAAATATCATCTTTCGCTTCTTCAGGTTTATTACCCCATTCATGTTAGTGGCCCAATTGATTCCAAGGAGCGCAAGGTAGGGATTGTTATCATCCAAAATCTCTATTACTTCAAAAACCGCCAGTGCGCTTGCACCTTCAATGTCAACTATTACCCCTTGCAACCTCCCCATTGGGATAATTTTTTGTTGATTCGCCATTCTTAACTGGATCAAAGACCACTAAAATGCAGATCTCCCCATTCTTTCCCAAGTTTGTTCTAGCAAAACATTCGCATTGAACCCCAAATCTAGGATAACTTGGTCCATTTTGTATTCCCCTATCTATGTGGTGAGTCTCATCTCACACCCGGTCCTTGCCTTGTGCTTGCCAAGCTTCCTGACCACGTGTGGTTCACCAGTAATGCCATCCTTACCAGGGCACCGACTGATCAATTCCTACAGGCCCTTCACAACCTTACTATCGCAGAGCAATTTCATGTAAGTCTCCAAGAATGTGGTAATCATGGATGGGTTCATTTTTTCAACTAGTTTCTCCTGACTTCCTGAGGTAGAGGCCTCAGTGAAGCTTTTCTTTGCTTCCATAAATGTTTCTTTTGCGCGCTTCAAATCAAACCCAGTCTCTTTTCTTGGTGCTTTGCGGACCATTCGAATTTTGCAGGTTGCTTGCCTTTATCCTCCCCCATCATAGTTCCACTTCGCAGAATAATGTTTACCTTAGGGTCTTCCTCGCAAGGCTCAGCCCTCATCATCTGGAGGTTATGCGTTGGTTGCAAGGGCTGAGCCCCCTTTTTGCAAATCTTAGCAAATAATATTGGGCAATCCTTAGTCGCATGGTCAAATTAAGTACAATAGCAGAATGACAATCGCATCAGATTCGGACAGTCCCTCGCGTAGTGTCCTGGGCATCCACAATTGTAAAAAATTAGTTTTCCTCCACCTCTAGTAGGCCCTCCTCCACCCCAGCCTCGGCTGCACCCCTGATACTCACCTCACGTTCCCCCAACGCCTTGGTCTGGAGGCCACGTTTCTACCTGCACCCTATATGCAAGTGTCATGTCCATCATCAAATTGTAACTTTGGCAATTGCGCTCGTCATGACCTAATGATTCACAAAAGTTGCAAAAGAGATGTTGTGGTGTTGGTACGAATTTCTGCATCAAATGGAAATTGTCGGTTGCATGTTTTCCAGCCACCTGGCATATAGCACACCATAGCGCGAGCCCTGCACTTGGCCCTGCCGCAACCTCCAGTTGTAGAGGCATTGGTCCCCCTACTACAACATAGTTCACAAACACTATGCAGTGATCCTTGTCATGCCCCTAACCCTTACACTTTAGGCACCAAACTCCTTCGCACACCTCTTGCTGAGTTGTTTTTTCCTTCTTTAGACTTTGCATTTCGAGACAAAGTTTTTTCAACTATGCTTGAATTTGCTGAACCCCAAGATTAGCATCCTGCATTGGTGTCTCATGCAACCTCATCACGATTTCCAAATCTTTTGACTGGGTTCCAATATTCTATTGTGATAGCGCAACCCTTAGGTGGGGCAAGAGTGAGGCTACGAACCATTCACGGTGCTGCCCATCAGTTAGGTTCATGTTGACTTCACAGTTCGTACACTTCAACCTTTGGTCCAAATCCTAGGGCATCTCCCTAGGCTTCATCATGATCTCCTTGAACCCCATAATCGACTGTGCTTGAGATTTAGGTCTACTAAATTCTCTATTAAGAGTGTCCTAGATATCTGCCAACGCGAACGTTGGGTTGTCAATACTATACTTAATGTACCACGTTAGTGTGTGGTCCTAAAAAGCACTAACCAGCATAGCTTTCTTCATCTGGTCATCTGTGATCCCCTGCGCTTCCCATAAAACCTTCACGACAAACCAAAATTGGTCTGAATATTCATTCCCTATGCCCTTGAATACAGGAAGTTTTACGGAGTTCGCCATGTTGAACAGCGGTGGAGGCGGAGGTGATATGGTGGATGGGGTAAGAGGTGGGGGTGAGGATGGAGGTGGTGTGGATGGATGGGATGAGGATGGAGGTGGTGTAGGTATTCGCGGAAACCCTTGTCTTATCAGCTAAACAATGCTCAGTGGAGAAGACTGTGGTGCTCCTTCGTCGTCACTCAAAGGAAGCCCGATGAATGGGATATACTCATGACCTTTTCTTCCTCCGTCCCTGAAAGACTTCCCGCTTCATGTAGCTCCAAAAATCAAGGTAATCACATGACCTTATTTTCACACAAGAGAATCTTAATAAAAGTATTTAATGACTTCAAATACTTACCCCGCAACCCCTTAAAGGAGCGGCGCTCCGCTTCACTATAACTGACAGAAGTGTCGATCGCGAATTATGTCATAAATCCTCCTATGATGTGGTCGAGCTAATGGTCGACAGCACGTGCGATCTTATCTTCAGAGACTTCCACTCTCCGCACTCGGCTTCCTCTCTCCACACTAACTCTGGTGTCCAAACAATCGGATTGTCAAGCCTCCACCTCCTTGGTCATCTGCCAACTTTGCGATCCACTCGTATAACTCAACCGAGAAGGAATAGAAGAAGATTTTGTGTATTTTTGTGTACAGGTATCTTTCCAACCACTATTCTTTCGTCAATCACAAATTCTTGTTTTCTTGTGCCGTGAATTTGTGGATTTTTCTATCCAACCAGTTTTCGATCTCTTTCTTAGTTGGATTCCAATGATACGACATCACACATCTCGTTATGAAGACCCTGGTCCCGACAACGGAACAATCTATTGGCTTGATGGGCCCTGACCCAGGTTCAACGTTGAGCAGCCAAGAAAATCCCTAAACTACTAGCCCTTTTGGCATCAATCCACGGAGCGCAGACTGAAGTCTCACCCGAAGCAGTATGGGGGGATGCAAGAACCAAGTTTCTGCACCCTAAGATAGTCGTGTTATTGATTTTATACCCTTACTTCTATCTTCGCACAGATCGATAAGCCCTTAGGGTTTATTGATGTACTTCCTTTTTCGTCTTTCAAAACCTCTGCGAAGGTACCCGATTGCCCTTCGCGCAACCTTAGACGATGATTTAGGAATTTACGCACCTCTGTAACTATGTTGCTCTCTCGTTTCCTTAATTATCTTAGTAGTTAGCCAACATTATCATGCAATTAAGATCATCCTCACATAAACATATATTAGTACTTGCGTTCAAATAATAGATAGAAACAAATACATTCATGCATCAATTTAACATTATAATGTAAACACAGAACTTAACATATCATAATCGTATGAAATAATAAGAGACAGAAAACGCATGGATTCTAGAATACTTCTCTTTATTTATGATTCAAGTTCCCAGCACAAACTCTATCCGCCCTATGCACACAACTACAGGGGTTCGGACACTCACCTGCAGACTTCCACCCTAGGCCTATGCACACTCAGTTGCAGAGCCTCTTCCTATGCTAAGAATCTCGCTCTTAGCTCACCCAAACTTACCAACTCATGACTTCTAACTTACTTACCATATTTTTTTCTTAGATATTCTAAGACTTCCCTTTTTATACAATCCCATGGTCTGTAGACCATGGGTAGATCTCCAAAACTGACACAACTTATCTAGACTAAGGGCGGAAAACCCTTCTAACTTTAGACATATTCGCACTCCGCGACCACAAAATGCAGAGACTTTACATTTCTTTACACAAAATTCAGGCCTTCTGCCCCAAAAATTGGGTGTTTAACCCCAAAATTGACCCCCATGGGACCCGTTCCCAACAGAATCCATCTAGGAAAGAAAAGAACTGCTTTTGTGCCAAAGTATCAAGGACATGATCAATAAATGGAAGAGGGAAGTGATCTTTCTGTGTTGCCTAGTTCAATTCCCGATAATCCACACAAATACGTCACTTCCCATTTTTTTTGGGAAAAACTACCAGCACAGAGACCCGCTTACTATCTGAAATTGGATAAATGAAATTCACATCCAGCAAATTTTGTAGCTCTTATTTTACAATATCTTTGAGGTGTGGATTCAATCTCTGTTGAGGTTGTCAGATAGGATGAACATCCTTTTCGATGTATATATGATGCGTACATAACTATGGGTCTATGCCCTTCATGTCTGGATAGTCCCAGGCAAAAGCCCCTTTATGTCTTTGCAAGACCTGAATGAGCTTTTGTTGTTTGTCACTGTCCAAGTTATCATTAATTTTTAAAACCTTGCCTGGTTCAGTTTCAATAGGCTTGCTATTATGAACAACAATGGTTTGGATATGTTGATCATCAGTATCTTTTAGAAGGTCTTCCGAGGCTTCATTGTCAAGGATTGCTTTCAACATTTGACATTTTACATTGTTCATATTAGCTGGTTGATTAATAAATTTATTGATTACATGATCTTCAGTCTGATTCTTGAATTCAAGTGCCTTTGCTACTATAAGAAGGTGAATAAATGCTTTCTTCCAGGTATGTGGGTGGTTGTTTATGTATTTTTACAATGGGTAGACTTGGTTTGGCAGGAGGATATAAAATAAGATTTTATATAGCATCCCCCTTAGCAATGATTATGCTTCCTTCTCGACAACCTATAAAAGCATCAGCTATTGCCAGCCAAGGTTGGCCCAAAATCATAGGGTACCCATCTAATCGACTCTTTGGGTTTATAACGAGAAGATCTACTAGATACTCTCATGAATCAATAGAAACCATAATATCCTACAAAGTTCCTTCTGGTCTCACCACCGAACAAACGACAATTTCTAGCAAGGTGGTGGTTGGTTCCAGAGCAGTAATACCAAGTGTATTAAAGGATTCTATTGTTAAGATGTTAATGTCTGCACCCAAATCGACTAGTGTGTTTGGAAAGGAGCAGTCGTAGATTTGAACTGTAACTATGGGATTCCCAAATTCTTCATAATTTATTAGAATTTCCCCTCCCAAAAGAAAATCAGACAAGGTCCCAACAACATGAATGGTGGGTGGAGCTTTTGCTTTCCTCACAGGTTTTTTTTTCACATAGCTCTTTAATTGTTTTAGCATAAATAGGAATGTCTTGGATGGCCTGAAGGAGAGGAATTTTAATACAAAGATTTTTCAGTTCCCCTACAAGATCAAAGTTTGGATAAACAACTGGTATAGGTATTGTTAATCTTTCAGGGAACGGGGGAGAAGTAACTATGAGTTTTTCAGGGTCTTATGCTCAACTGTATCTCCTCCTTGTTTTATTTTTGTGTCAGTCACAGTCGATGGTATATGTACAGGTGGGGTTTTTAACTTAATTGATGGCTGGTCTATCTCTTCCTAAAGAGTGATAATGCATCTAGATCTTAGTCTAAGTTCATTACATTCTGTCTGTTCAATCTCGTAGTTTGAGCTTTTGACAATTTGCACCAGTTGAACGAGTATGTTATTGGGATTTGGATTCGGTTGGGCTAGCAATTGAGGACGCATAAGGGGCTGAGGATTTTGCTGTAATGGATATGGGATTCATAATGTAGGTTGAGGTTGAGGACCCATCCCCATAGGCGTATTGGTTATCCCTAAAGGTCGCTACCAATTTAGAGACTAGTTCGGATTTTGTGAAGTAGAGGCAGGCCATTAGGATGGATATGGATTGCCTTGTCAAACATGAGTAAAAAGAGAATTCAGCCAGCCATTAATGGGAAAGGACTGATTTGGCCAAGGTGTCATAGGAAATGGTTGGGATTGCCAATTCGAGTAAGGTGATTGACCTTTCCATGCTACCCCGGAATTCTGATGCTGATTAAATGATGAAGAACGAAAGAACTGGGTTGTGTCTTGTGACATACCTGTGGGTTTGGACTACCACTGTTGATGTTGGTTCATTAAGTATACTAGTTCTATCTCTTATGTTTCTTTAAAAATTGCCTTCAGGCTTGAAAGTGATGGGAAATGCTCAGTGGCGTGGTCCTTGGTGCAGACAGCACATGTTTGGACCATGTCCAATGGACACTCCCTCTAGTTGTGCTTCTTCCGGCAACTTGGGCAAAAAACAGCCAAGTTCTGTTCTGCTAAGGCTTGTTTCTGTTTAGCCTGCAGGATGTCCAACTATGTTGTAAGGGCACCCAGGATTTCCATCTTGAAGTCTTCGAGGAGGTTACCGATTTCCATTCTTGTTACGCCTCCACTGTGCAGTTTTCTTCCTCTAGTCATAGGATCTCGGCTTCCTGACCCAGTGCATATACTACCTCGCGAACACCTGATACACAAGCAAACAATTTCATCATAATTCGCTTGAGAAATATCTCCTTTCCCCATCAAATTGACAGTTTCCATCCATTCTTCTTTCATTCCCTTAATTAAGATGGCTCTCAGGACTTCTTTTGGTAATGTGGTGTGAGGGGATATCTGCAAATTATAGTGAAATTGTTCAACATATTCTTCTAGAGTTTCATTACCCTTTGCATCCATCTTAAATATTTCATATTTTATTTCCCTAGTCTTGCAAAAGTCTTGGTACCTTGTGAGGAAAGAAGTTTTCATGTCATCCCAAGAGTTAATAGTACATCTGCCTAAACCCATGAACCACCTCAAAGCTGCTCCTTTTAGAGTAGAAGGGAATAGTTTTAATTTTGGAGGGTTGGTGGTATATTCATACCCTCTGCAAAGGACATCAAACTCGAATAAGAAGGTATACGGATCCTCTATGATCATCCCATTAAGGTTGGGATGCTTTGCAAGGGAATAACTTTCATCGGGGCATTGGCCACTTGGTCAACTATGGGGTATTTCAATGTCAAGGTCTAACCTTGAGGTACTTGGTTTTCCATTTGGTCGAAAATGTGCCAATATCCTTCAGGAATTTTAGAGGATGCTATTCGGGTAAGTGAAGGATTCCCAATCCGAGTTCGTTTTCCAGCACTGCCTAGATCTAGGATCACAGGAGATCATCCTTCAGATAATTGTGGTCCTGCCTTAGCAGTTCCACTGGTTTCTCCCTCTCCTTCTCTGAAGTTGCACGATTTTCCCTCTTGTAGAGGATCAGAATGTAAATTTGTTGTAACCTGAAAGCTCTATTTTGATCCTCCAATTTGGCTATAAATCTCAGCGTAAGATGCAAATGGTGAGTCTGTTGCTTGAGAGATTACAGTAGGTATTTTCCCAGATACATTATGGAATCCTATTGATGCCTGAGACTTTGTTTTTCTTACAATTTCGTCTATAAAAGTTGATCTTCCCAAGTTTCACCGATCCCTTGGGTTTTGTGGATTTAGGTGGGGGGTTCTGATCTTTTTCTGTCTTTTTATTCCTAGTCATTCATAAAAAAACCTATTCCTACTTAACCTCTATACAATTGTTGAAAAGTGGGCTGAAGAGCAAGAACTTTACTTGTTGGTTACACAAGTTCTTACCTCCCATTTTTAAAACCCAATTCTTTTATAGCAAAATAAAAAGAAATCACTTTGAAACACTCTCCCCGGCAACGGCACCAAAATATTGGTTCACTAAGATGTCTTATGAAAAGCAATCTTAATACCTACATTAATCATCAACGCAGGGTAAGTTTGTTTATTTCAAGAGTGTCAGCATTGTATATGCAGTGATTTCAGAATTCCATCCATAATGAAATGTTTGGAACTGTTGCAATCATTAATATCTATTTCTCTAACTTCAATCCAAATAATTCTAAAAGAAACCTTTAGAACATTCTCAAATCTACCTAATCTATTCTACAAGAAACGGAATTGGAATGCAAGTAGAAAGAATCACTCTAAGCAATATAATTGGTATTGACACTAATTCATTTGATATGAAGAAAAACTACAACAATTGAATCAACAAGTAACTAGGTAAACATCTAATGGAAAGAAATCAACTATAACCTTGAGATCTATGATAATGAACAACAATCAAATGTCTAAATCAACATAATTAATTCGATAAATATTATCACGCAAATGTAATACACAGCTAAATCTAGAGTCTCGTCTGAATAGTAACACAAGCCAAAATCATCAATCGGAATATTGCTAACTTTACAAACTAACAGTAATGAACAATTATAAAAATAAACAAAAATGATTATAACACAATTGAAGCAGTAGATCTCCTATTGACTGGCCCCAAGTCTCCAGAAATCCCTGTTGAGAGATATTTAGAATACGATTATGGATGAAACACAGTCTTCTTCATTAAAATTAATAACAAATTTGCACCATCACAGTAATGAAAATATATGTGTTCAAAAAGAATAGTTACAATGTCAAAATTCCTAACTAGTTGTTCAATTCACTTCATGGCTTTATATAACTTTTGGAAAAATAAATGGATAGAAGCGAATCCTCGGGATTAGGGGATCCTGGGGATTTTGCAACCCTCAATCTGATTTCATCACAGAATAGCATTGGTCCTCCTGGTCTTCTATTGTCCCTCCTACTCAAGACGATGTCCTTTTTTTCCTAGTTGTTGTTGTTCTATCATTTGAACAACGGTCGTCCAATCCAGGTCCCTGCAGAAAAAGATAGTGAAAGTTGGTTTTTCATGCCAGATTTATCCAATTTGTTAATAATCAATTTTACCCAGCTTCTGTTATTGTTTCTTCTAGATTTATTCCTAAAACGAAGATAAACACATGAAGACAAATGCTTAATTAAGTTATTACGAGGAGAAAACATACATTTTCCTTGGCCCAACACCAACCTTGTGTTTAGAGGCTCCAACCCTTCTCTTGTATAGGCTTCGACCTGGTTTCTTGAGGGCTCCAACCCTATCTTTCAAGGCACCTACCTTGTTTTTTCGAGGCTCCAACCTTTAGGGCAACAACCCTTTGGGCTCCAACCCACTATTATATTTTGTCTAGATATGTTTTGATATTAATTCTCTACTCCCAAGATCTTCTTCGTTGAATTATGTCAATCTACAGTTTCACTATAGTCTCCATCCTACATCATCAATGACAACCTATCTTCATATGAAGGAGTCTTCACAATTATTCATATTGTCCAATGGAGTTTGCAAAGTTTACCTCATGATGATCTCAACAATGCATCATGATTTTCAATAAAGTCTCCAAGATCTGTTGATGTTTTTCAATAAGATATCTGTGCTAGGTCTTTGCAACATGTTGTTTTCTATGCTATGGCTTCACTTCGGGTCTGATCCTTCCAAGATGAATCAGGTCAAAAGATTTTCCTCCGCTTTGTCTTTAGCTTCCTTCTTCACTCGACCTTCAACTTCTGTTGCACCTTTTGTGTCTACAAGACCTTCAGCTTCCTCTGTTTCTTCAAGTTCACGAGTTGTGAAATTTCCTTGTTCTCTGTGATAGATGCCTAATTCACCTCACTCTACTGAAGCATTTCAACTATATTATATATATATATATATATATTTATATAATATATATATATATATATTTATATATATATATATATATTATATATATAATATATATATATATATTATATATATGAGTTTTTCCGATAAACTAAATAACACACACACATATATATGAGTTTTGCCAATAAACTAAATAACACGTTCAAAGGTGTAGGGGCCGACTTGTGCATGAGGTGGTATATTAAACTATATTGGAGGGCCTTTTGTTAATATTCAATCCATTATAACTTAGCCTTTTTACATAAATCGCATTATAGGAGAGGTTATACCCATATTATAATAGAAGTATGGTGGTCCCCATATGCCACATCACTGCTAATCGCAATCGCAACTTTTCGTAGGTCTCTTACTACACAATATATCAAAGAGGCCCTTCTTAATATTCACAAGGCCCACATAGAGGTACCACATGCTTCGATATTAATCACAATCGCAGATTTTGGAGGTCTTTTACAAGTCGTGCCCATAACATAGTTGATGGTTGATTGCCCCATTACTGACAACGCTGATGCGATATAATATTAAAAAAGCATTAATAAATCCCTCGAGTCCATAGCTCCATCGCAATCGGTGATCTGTCGGGTTTATCGCAATCAGCAGTCTGAGGTGACAACCCTTTATGATTTGCGTAACTTATAATACTCGGACACAATACTACATAAAGGTGTATTTTAATGGGGTTGTCGGGTCTGCATATTATATCACAATCAGAGATTTCAACGTGACATGACTTTAAAAACTTGCAATATGGTGAAGCGATATTTCTTTAGGGCGCGTTGTAATAGGACCATCAAGTTCGCAACTTATATCGCAATCAGCGGGTTTTTAGCAGTGGCATATAATAAAAAAAGTTGATATTATATATTGTCAATACGGTTTCTCTTATAACTCTATTTATTCTCCTCCGCTGCAATGCTCCTCCGTTTTTTCTTCCTTTCGGTTCTTCTTGGGCATATATTACATATGATAATTCTGATATGGCTCCTTCGGTGTTTTCTTCTTTGCTCCTCTGATATCGTTGTTTCTCTTTGTTCTTCTGATAGCACTTACCCTTGGGAATATGCGATAACCTGCTTCCTTGATGGCTTCTGATGAACTCTTCCTCTTACTCTTTGGCTTCATGGATTCTCCTCTTTACTCTTTCTCTTCTCTTCTGATGGCTTCCAATATATTTCCTCCTCGGTTCCACTATTTCTATTATGCTTGTATTCAATCCTTGGATCCTCCATGAGAAGTATTATGATCAATGGGCATCAATGAACAACCACACATGTCACAAGAATTTTCCATCACAAACACGGCCATATTCACATCAATGACAACCTAGATTAACAAACAAAAGCTAAGATGGATGGTTTGAAGAATGACATCAATGGTATGGAAGAAAAACTGAAAGGCAACATTGAATATTTGAAGAAATACATGGAAGGTTTGAAGGGAGGTTTAGAAAAGTTGCTACAAGAAATGCTTCATAATGGAGAAAAGGTGGTAGAGGAAGCTCATGATGAGAACCAAATAAATGTTAATCATAATTTCTTATACTCTAACATTGGATTGAAGACCCACCATATTCCAAATATTGATATGAGGAATCTTGATGGCAAGGATCCTGTAACATGGATACTACAGATGGAGCAATATTTCAATCTCCATAATGTGAAAAACACACAAAAGGTATGCATTGCAACTTTATATTTGGAACCCAATCAATTTGTATGGTATCGATGGCTTTGCTCTCGAAAACAAATTGTCACTTGGTCAATTTTTACGAAGGAAATGATAGCACATTATGAGGATATAAAGAGCAACACCTTCTTTAGCCAACTGATAAATCTAAAAAAAAAGGGTTCAATGGTGGAGCACATTGAGGACTTCCAAAAATTGAATATAAGGATAAGTGATATTCCAAATGATTATAGGATTGATGTGTTTATAGGGACTTTAAAGGATAACATCCAACATGAGGTTCTCCTTTGGGAACCTAATTCATTGGAGAAGGAAGTTAGGTTGACAAGAAAAATTGAAAGAAAATTATGGCAACAAGGAAGCCTACAACTCACACCTATAAAGATGGAAGTGTTATTGCCTCTAGCCTTCCACAACCTACAAGGTTGACAGCACAACAATTGGAAGAAAAAATATCAAAAGGGATTTGTTACAGTTGTGAAAGCAAATACACCAAAGGTCATAAGTGTGCTCAGAAGAAATTATTTTACATAGATTATGAAGAGGAGGAATAAAAGGAACAAGAAACATAAAAAAAAAGGATATACACCAGGAACCAACCCTAGAGAAAGAAGAAATGAATCCGACCATATCTTGTAATGCATTGGCAGGAATTACCACTCCTCAAACTCTCAAGATAAAAGGACATATCAAGAAGAAAAAGGTAATAATGTTGATTGATTCGGGTAGTACCCATAATTTTATTCATTGTAAGATAGCCAAGGAATTGAATTGTTTCCTATATCCTGCACCAGAGTGTCAAGTGATGGTTGCAAATGGAGGAACCATAAATTTCTCTGGAAAGTGCCATATTATCAAGCTATCCATGGGAGAATATGCATTGAATATTCCAATTCTTTCCATTCCAATGGGTGGTGTTGACGTTGTACTAGGAGTCCAATGGCTACAATCTTTGGGTACGATAGCTTTTAATTTTTAAGAACTTTTTTTGAAATTTTTTTGACAAGGAAAGGAAGTTGAATTAAGGGGTATCACAGGGAAACCGGGAAAGATAATCAGCTCTAACGACATGAAAAAACTTCTAAAGAAAGAACAGTTGGGTGTAATTTCACAATTATGTTCACTAAGGGTTCTGACATCGAAATCATCTATTTCTCCAGATCTCCAAAAATCCTTGGACAATCATTCCAAGGTATTTGAAACTCCCAAAGGCCTCCCACCTATTCGTAATCATGATCATGTTATTCAATTGATTCCAAGAAGTGTTCCTTCAAACATCAGGGCTTACAGATATCCCTATGCCAAAAAAAGTGAAATTAAACGTATGGTTGCAAAAATGCTAGACGCTGGTATAATTCAACCTAGTCAAAGTTATTTATCTGCTCCAGTAGTATTGGTGCACAAGAATGATGTATCATGGCTCATGTGTCCAAATTTTAAGGAGCTCAATAAGCTAATTGTTAAAGATAAATTTTCCATTCCTGTCATTGATGTATTACTGGATGAATTACATGGAGCAACTTACTTCACCAAGTTGGATATTCATTCAAGATATCATCAAATCATAATGAAGACTGAAGACATTCTGAAAACATCATTTAGAACTCATTAGGGTCATTATGAATTTTTGGTCATGCATTTTGGCCTTACCTATGAACTTATACATTTCAAAGTTTGACGAATTCGATTTTCAAACCCACCCTTAGAAAATTTGTGTAATATTTTTTGATGATATACTAATCTACAACAAGTCTTGGAAGGATCATGTTCAACATGTTGAGAGGGTGCTTAAACTATTGGAGGGGAAACAAGTAGATGCAAAAACCTCCAAATGTTTCTTTGGAGTACAGGAGGTGGAATATCTGGTTTATATTGTATCTCATGAAGGTATTAAGATAGACCCTAGAAAAATTAGAAAAATTAAAACCATTAAGGAATGGAAAATCCCTACATCCATAAAGCATCTGCAAGGATTTCTTGGGCTGAAAGGGTATTATCGCAAGTTTGTTAAGAATTATGGGAGAATAGTAGCACCTATAACAACATTACTGAAGAAAGATGCATTTTCATGGACTCCAGAAGCAACGAAGGCCTTTAAACATCTTAAAGAGGCAATGTGCCAAGCACCAGTCTTAGCTACGCTAGACTTCACAAAAACCTTTATTATGGAATGTGATGCCTCAGAAAATGGAAATGGTGTTGTTTTAATACAACAAAGAAAACCCATTACTTTTAAAAGTCATCCAATCAAAGGAAGGTATTCACACAAAAATATTTATGAGAAGGAAATATTGGCAATACTACATGCACTTAAGAAATGGCGAACTTACCTAATGGGAAGACACTTCAAGGTAAAAACGGATCATAATAGTCTTAAATACTTTTTAGAACAAAGATTATCTTCAAAAGAGAAGAAAAAATGGGTCACAAAGATGTTGGTTTATGACTTTGAAATCATCTACAAAAAATGGAAGCAAAATGTTGTTGCAGATGCACCCTCAAAAAATAATGAGGATGTGAAAGCATTGCTTTGTGCAATTTCTATCATCCAACCTGATTGGATAAACGAAGCAAGGGATGAATGGAAGAATAACGAAGAAGTGTGGGCACTCATTCAAAAGTTGCAACAAGGACCCAATACATCTGATATATTTAGCTGGAAAAATGATTCGTTATGGTGCAAAGGTCGCTTATACCTTTGTAATAAGTCCCAACTTAAACAAAATATTCTTCTTAGGTGAGCACTCAGGATTTTGAAAAACTTACCACAGAGTTGAGAAGGAATTTTTTTGGGATGACCTTAAATCTAATATTCAAAAGTTTGTGGCAAAATGTTTGGTTTGCCAACAAAATAAAGTTGAGATAATTAAGACCATGGGTTTGTTACAACCTTTATCCATTCCAAGTCAACATTTAGAGGAGGTTTCAATGGATTTTATCACAGGTTTACCCAAGTCCGAAGGAAAGAGTGTCATCATGCCAGTAGTTGATAGACTTACCAAGTATGCACACTTTTATGCATTATACATTAGGGGTTTTAGAGATCTAAAATGGGCCTCCTAAGAAAAATGTACAACCAAAATAAATTTTATAAGAACCAATAGGATTCAAGATGATGACGTCAACCATGGGGGATGACTCACCATTTTTGAAGTAAAAAAGTAAAAATATTAAAAAATAATAAAATAATAAAACTACTTTTTCAACTTATCTCGCTAAGGTTTTTCTCATATTGCAAGCAGGAGTACTTGTTGGACGCAAAATTTAATTCCCCATCCAAATAGTACCCATGTTGCATACTTTTGATGGACCCTTCTAAACAAAAAATGAGAAATACATGAAAAAATGTGATTACAATCATGTTTTTCATGTATTTCTCATTTTTTGTGTAGCATGGTCCATCAAAAGTATGTAACATGGGTACTCCTTGGATAAGGAATCAAATTATGCATCCAACGAGTGTTTTCGCTCGAAATTTAAGTAAACCCATAGGGAGATAAGTTGAAAATACGAGTTGAAAAAATAATTTTTTCTTTTTTCCCTCTAAAATTTGATGATGCCATCTAATCTTATTTTATTATTTCCACTATTATTTTATAATTTCCTTAGGAGGCCCATTTTAGACCTCAAATTCCCATAATGTCATCCATTTAAAGCCAATACAATGGCTAATGCATTTATGGAAACAATTCAAAAGCTACATGGAAACCCAAAGACTATTGTAAGCGACAGAGATCCCATTCTGGAAATTTTTGGACAGAATTATTTTCTTGTCTGGGTACTCAGTTAGCTCATACCTCATCTTATCATCCTCAATCTAATGGGAAAACTGAGATAGTGAACAAATATTTGGAAGGATATCTTCATTGCTTTGTATGTGATAAATAGACACAAAGGGTCAAGTGGTTGCTTCTAGCTGAATGGTTGTATAACACTTTTCCATACAGGAAAATGACCTCCTCATCAGCTCAGAGGAGAAAGACAGTGTGGTTAAAGACATGACATAAAGAAAAGGCCTATTAGCCAAGGTAACACTCCCCAAAAATAGGCAAGAAGAGTTATAACACTCTTCATGCATGAGCCAAGTGTGTTAGTCCCTAAGGTAACTCACTATTTTGCCTAAAGGACAGTGTTACCCAAGTTTTGAGAGATTCTCGAGGTCAAAGAGAAGGTTCACTGACTAACACTCCACTTTTCACTCAAATGTCAGCACGAAAAGTAGGAAACATCTACCTTTGACCTAACTAAGGACATTGTTATTCCTAACGAAGTCTCATGGAAAGGGAAAGAGAAATAAAGTGAGGAAACATCCTAGCTTTTGCCTCAATGGAACTCATGAGACAAGTGGAAAGGATAAGCCTCTCATTATCTATATATGAGGCTTGGGCATTGTGATTGAGGTCAAATGATTGTCGAAAATTTGTTTGAGACATATTTGTTATGCTACCAAGAGGTTGAGAGAGAGAGAGAGGAGCTTGAGGACTAGAGGAAGCTTGATCCAAGAAAGATGGTTGTAATCATTCTTCTTCAATATAATAATATAGATATGTTGTTGTGTTGTCTACTTGATGGTGTTGATGCAATGTTTATTTACATGTTGATTCAATACCATAACTTATAAGTAGCTTAGATGCATGTTGTCTTATATCTTTATGTATGAATTCTTTAATTTCCAGAGTTTATATGTTGTAGCATTACTCTTTGTCTTGTTTATGTGCAGGTATTGATATAGGAGCTAGCAGAGGTGTCTTTCGCTTTGCTACATTGTGTTCTCTAGTAAGGTTGCACCAATGACTAAGGTAATCTCGCTTCTTTGCTTTGATTATTATGCATTTATATGGATATATGTATGCTTCTTTGTGACAGATGCATTTAATCTAAACAGTTTTCCTTAGATCCCGGGAAGATCCTTGAGGGTATTCCAGCCACAACCACGCGTGCATTAATCCCTATAGCAGAATTGGTGACTCCGCTGGGGACTATACTTAGTTCCTAGTTTTTACCTCCCAAGTTCCTGGATCTCTCTATCTTTCCAAGCCTTCATGTTCTTTTTGGTTCCCATTATGACCACTCAAGACACTTCATAACCTTTTTTACTATGCTCAGCGCTTGATTTGACCCTGAAAGACTCTATTTACAGCCTCTGCTCTTGTAATGCACCCTATTTTTGAAAACCAGTGAGTTATAACACTCCCCAGGCTTGCAGATAGAGCATTAGTCCTGCCATTAACGCTTTGTAGCCTCTCTTGAAGTGTGTTAGCCAGCTAATATCTTGATCAACACCCTGCTCTATGAATTCCTGGGTTGGGGAAGCTGCTTATAGTCTATTTAAGGGATCTTCATTTGTGCAATGTGCTTCGTTACCTATTTCCTGATTATTATTATTTTTAGATAAATAGCTTAAGTGCATTTGTTTTTTGAAAAGAAAAATGAAAAAATTGTTTATTATTTTTTTGTTTTAGCTAGTTAGATTTTGCATCTGTATATTGGGTTAGTTGTTAGAGAGCATCGCATGTCTGCAATTTGTGCATGTGTTTACTCCATTGATGCATGGTGTTGAATTGATGTATAAATGATTCTCTCCTTGTAGAAATAATTCATTCATCGAATTGAAATTGAAAAACATTTTTTGCATGGTTTGTGTCAGAGTTTCACAAAACTCCATATGTCAACACCCCTTCCGAAGACATTAATAAAGTACATCTAAAATCGATATCCGAATAAAATAAATCAACAACTATTTTTGAGTATACACACATATTAGTCTATGCTAGAATCTTGGGCTATGCAATTGTGAGTTAACTACCCAAGATCGTAAAACTGAAACTAGTGTCATTAAAGAGAGTAAAATCTTGCCTCACTCATACTATTCGTGACCGCTCAAGTCAAAGGGGAGTTAAATGTGAGACAACATTGGAATGTCAAAGAAGGTAGCCTGCCTTCGATTGCATGTCCATTTGGTATTTTGTGTATCGGGGATCGCTTTAGGGATATCAGAGCTGAATTGGGGACTCAGGTATCCTACCCACATAGTGTATTGTCTACGACCATGTCCCCCTAGGTAGTGTCTGTGATTTGAGGTAACCATAGTGGCTAGACTTTTTTAGGGATGAACATAAGGTGACTGGGGCGGGCTACCCTCGTACCTAAACAAACAAACCGACTCTGTCTTCGGTTTTTGGGAGGGTGTTCGTCTTCACGAAAGTACTTGGCCCCTTAATCCAAGGTTCGGGAGAAGCTCAAGAGTAATCGTAACTGTACATTTGGCCAACTCTCTCTTTTAGCCATTGTGATACTGGGTTTCATCTCCAGCAAACGGTGGTTATCAGATAGAGTCATATTCCCTAACTGGTTGTTGATTGACTTTTAGAATATTTTTTATTTTTTAGGTGCTACTTTGTTATCACTGAGACTATAATAAATATCACTATAAAAACTTTTGATAAAATATATCGGTCATTGTGGCTACATACGACCCTCGTCGTCAACCTTGGCGATAGCAAGGTCTTCCTCTGCTCATTGCGGAGGATCAGCGGAGCCTTGGTGATCCGAATTATCCCTCTTCGGGTAATCAGTCTCCAGTATCTAACACTAAATCACACAATACCTCCCAGGACACTATACTGCCAGAAGACTTTTTCACTGAAGGAGTTGTACCTCCTTATAATCCTCCTCTCACTGATCCTCTGGGACCAATATTGATTCAGGTAGCACCTGCACCTACCATGTCTTCAATTGCACCTCCATCCACCATTTCCCTAGCGACTAATGGGTCATGGTCTTTTGTGGACAACTTTGGTCCACCCTCACTTTCCCCATCGATAGTCAGTAATTCACAGTTGATTGGTTACCCCGCTATCCAAACTATGCCAAGTCTAAGCAACTTAGTTACACCTACTATGAGTGCAACCCAGTACAGGTTGGTTTCTAGCTCTTTTATGTCTGCTCCTAGCCCTTCGTCTATCACTCCAAATAGTGTTGTTAGCGCGGGTCCCTTCAATAATCCCTTTGGTTTGAATCCTCTATTAAGTTCAAACCACCAGGCTCAAATGCCAGGGGGAAATGTTCCCAACGTGCACATACCGGTAGGGGACATTACCATAGCCCCTCCGCTTATAGGACAAGCATGACCGTCATTAATTGACATAAATCCTCTAAGTGGACACTACCCTAGTGTCAATCATGTGCCTATGGACAAGTACATGGCTGACAGGATCCCTCAACCCAGTCCCACTCAACCCATTTGAGCACCCCCTCCTCAACCTCAATTGAGTCAAGGGGACAATTTTTATCCTGGGGGAAATCAAGCTTTTATCCCCCAACCTAACATCCCTTATGGACAGCCACCCTATATGACTACTCCACCACCGCAAAGAAACTATTATCTAGCAAATCCTATGTATCACGTTGGTAACAATATGATGGGAGGACCCCAAGGTCCTTCAAGTCATTTGTCATCACCTTGGTCAAACTTGGGGACACCAAACACTTTGTCTTTTCTGACAACACTCGATATCCCCAATCTGTATAAACTAACTAATGATGCCATCTACAATAACTTACATTAGCCCCCAATCTCGCACAAAGTACCTACCGACGTCTTGAAGTTTGAAGGGAAACAAGGGGATGATCTGGGTACACATGTCACCACCTACCATCTATGGTGTGTATCGAACTCCGTGGTGGATGATAATATCCGGCTCCATCTCTTCCCCCACACTCTTATTGGCAATGCCTCCAAGTGGTACATTGAGTTACCATGCGCGTTAGTGAATATCTTTGGCACCCTTGGCAATGGAATGTTTAAAGCACTTTCAGTTTCCCATCCACTATGAAACTGGGATGGAACTTCTTACTACCTTGCGCCAAGACACCTCCACTCACATCTCTGATCACATTCATGAACAGAAACGTAGGTGGAGGCTCATCAAGGCCCCCATTCTGGATTACCTATTAGCAGATTGGTTCTGCAAATCTCTTCTTCTCCAAATTTCCAAGGACATTGTCTTAGATGGTGCGATCACTGAAGACCAATCCATTCATCGTGCCTAGCACTTAGATTTGATTTATTTTCAGTCTAGCTTACTATACGACGTAATCCCCAATACCCCTTGAACTTCTAATGCTCCTGCTACTTAGCAACATGGCGTGCACGTTGACGGCCTCGTTGACCCTACCTCTAAGGCTATTGTAAAACAACTTAGCGGGCATGTTGCCTAGTTGTCTGTAAATAATGCTACATCTACCCAATCGGCTGCTCTTCCAACTGCTGGAATCAACTTTGTGTAGTCTACACAAAACCCTAGCAGCAAGAATAAGAAGAACAAGAAGAAGACATCTCCTTCTAAAGAGTAGCCCGCTACGCAATCCAATCCCAAAGAGAAACTACTACAAAATTTGGCAATGGAAAGGACAAAGTTGACAAGTTCCCTTGCAAAATATGTGCGGAAGACCATATGACACAACAATGCCTACATCTCTAAGAATGCACAGATATTATTGCTCAAAAGGACACTGGCTAGACCCCAACGGTCCTACATAACCCCTTCCCTGCTTAGCAACAGCAACATCTTATTTTGAACCCGCCTCAACCCCCACAAGGGGACAACGACTGTTCAAACCATCCTTCCGCTGGTGAAGGATCTTCGACCGTTTACACCTTTGAAACGGTTGATCTTCAAACATGAGCCAAAACTTATGGAGCTCCAGTCGCTAACACTTTGGATGTTGCCTTGAGTTCAAACCCACCGCCGCCTAACGATATTCATATCGAAAGGCCTATTTCTGATCTTGTAATTCGCCCCCTAAAAGGGGTACTTTGTCGTACAACACATAATATTTCTGCACGTGTTGCTCAGAACTACAATATTGTAGAAGATTTAGCGTAAGCACCATCATCTATGTCTACACTTGAAGTATTACAAACTTTTCCAACACAATGGAAATATTTTCTTTCGGCCATTAGTGTGGTTGTCCCTCGGGATTCCATGCTAGCAATATTCAACATGGAGAAATGTAAACCAGGTATTTCCCACCAACTTGCATTTCAAGTGTAGGTTTTTTCGAAAGGTATAGGTATCTATAGAACGGTCATTAACGAAGGCGCTTCGACCTGCGTCATGTCTAATTCATGTTGGTTCACCTTGGGTTCTCTAACCCTCTCTCCGTCGTCGAATTCCCTTAAAGCATTCAATGGCCATACATTCATCCAAAAATGATACATTGCCAGCTACCCCATCACTCTAAGTGGGAAAACGGTAATGGTGGACATTGAAGTCGTAGATCGTCATCTCGACTCTAATCTTCTTTAAAGCCGCAATTGGTCTTATGCCATGAATGCCATTGTGTCTTTGGTCTTCCGCCTCATCCTCTTTCCATTGGATGGGGGAATAATCATAGTGGACCAGTTGTCCTTCTACACCCTAGATTGCTCCTCGTTGCCTAGCAGCACCGTACCCTTAGTGGGTGACATACCTTACTCTTACGTCAATGTTGGTATAGGTCTTTTGAAGGGTTTTTCCTTAATGGGTTGCTTTCCTCTCCCGTTGCTCGAGGTTCCACAAATAGTTTCTATGGTCTCCACTATTCCTCATGACCCAAACAATCCCTGGATCCTCCCAGCCCCTTCTAACATTGACTTTTTACGGAGAACAAATGTCATTGTCACCAGTCGAATTGGCTTACCAAGCCATTCAATCTACCTCTAATTCTTCCATCACTTTGGTTATGACCAACAGTACCATCTCCCCTCCCATAACAACTCTTTCTAATGATCTCCTCGGTGAAGTCCTACCTACGAAAGAATTTATTCTAGAGATCTTATCTTTAGAGGAGCGACCTTGGGAAACCTCTCACCATCGTGCTTTGATATATGATTCAGACGTGACCCCTGTGATAATCTTGTCTTTTGAGCCACCTAAGATTGTTCCCTCGAGTTACACAACTATCCAAACTTTGGATTCATAGGGGTACATAGGAATCTTTTTAAGATAGTTCTCATTGATATCTCAGTCAAGACACACATCGTGGAAAATATACAGATTGGAGCCAATTGTAATTTTGAGGAAATTGCAAGCTTCACCTTCCTTTTCAAGGAATTTTGCGATGTATTCACTTGGTCTTATGAGGAAATGTCTGGCATAGATTTGTCTATTGTTGAGCATGACATCAAGGTCTATGACAATGCCAGGCCTGTCCGCCAAAGACTCTGACCAGTCCACCCCCGTCAAACTGCAGCCATCAAGACTAAGGTGGAAAAATTATTACGTGTTGGTTGTGTCTACCACATTACCTTAATGGAATGGGTTTCCAATCTAGTTCATGTAGATAAAAAATAGGGTACCATCCAAGTTTGTGTTGACTACTAAGATTTGAACATTGTGTGTCCAAAAGATAGTTATCTGACCCCTTTCATTGACTAGATAATCGACAATTGTGTCGGTTGTGAATCCTTCTCCTTTATGGATGGATTCTCAAGCTATAACCAGATTGCCATAAAACCTACAGAGCAACACAAAACCGCCTTCATTTTCCCTTGGGGAATAATTTCATGTAGGAAACTCCCATTCAGTTTGAAGAATGTTGGAGCAACCTTTCAAAGGGCCATGGACTATGTGTTTCATGATATCAGACACATTGTTCAAGCTTATTTTGATAACCTTCCATCTCATTCCAGGAAGCAGACCCAACACCTAGCTCATCTCAGAGCAATATTTCTTAGGTGCAGGCTCTATAACATACGTTTGAATCCGCACAAATGCATATTCTTTGTTGAGTATAGACGCATACTTGGTTTCATTGTCTCCAAACACAAGATTAGGGTTGATCCCAATAAGGAAAGGAAATTACTCAATTGCCCGCACCACAATCCATTTTACAGCTCCAACATTTGCAAGGGAAAGCAAACTTCTAACGATGATTCATCGTGAACTATGTTAAGCTGACAAAAGGATTTATGTGCCTACTAAAAAAAGGAGTACCATACTTGTGGGATGATCAAACCCGATGGTCATTTGATGCCTTGAAAGAGGCACTTATATCTGCCCCACTGCTTAGTGCTCCCAACTATTCGCGTGACTTTGTCCTATACCTAGCAGCCTCGCCGTCCTCCATTGGTATGGTGTTAATGCAAACCCATGATGATCTTAGTGAGCATGTGATCTATTATCTCTCGAAAGGCCTGGCTGGGCTTGAACTCCGATATTCACATGTGGAAAAGCTATCCTTGGCAATTGTCTTTGTTGTCAACTGTTTCCGACACTATATACTTCTGTGACAGACTACCGTTATCGCCCTGGAGAATCCCATGAGACACATTTGTTTCATCAAGTCATCAGAGGAAAATATTCCAAATGGATTTTTATCCTCCAACAAGTTGATTTGGTTTTCGCCACTGCCAAGACGAAAAAATCCTTGGTCTTCGCAGAATTATTGTTGGACCTTCCCATCATCGATCCAGATGAGGTAGCCCATGATCCTCTTCCAGATGAATCTGTATATCTGATCGACTCCACTGATCCTTGGTATGGAGACATTCTTGTCTACCTCCAAGCAAAACGATTTTGCCCAGATCTCTTGTCAAGCAATCGTTGTCGCATCCGCCACCAAGCCAAGCACCATTTAGTGTTGAACAATACTTTATATCGTCGTGGCACTAATACAATCCTTTGACGTTGTCTCACTCATGCAGAGGTGGAACACATTATAAATCACTGCCATGATGGGGCAAGTGGCAGTCATCCTTCTGGCATGGCTACTGCCCAGAAATTTCTACACACAGGATACTACTGTCCAACCTTGTTTAAAGATTGTATTACTGCAGTCCAACGGTGTCCTCCTTGCCAAATCTTTACCAAGAAAATGTGCGCACCACCGGCCCCCCTACACCCGATTATCTCTGTTGGCCCCTTTTCTAAATGGGGCATTGACTTCGTCACGTGTAAGCCCACTTCCTCCGATGGACACAACTTCATTTTTGTTGTTGTGGACAATTTACGAAATGGGCGGAAGCCATTCCCACTTTTCAGGTTGATGGAGAAACCGCGACGTTATTCCTGTTCAATCAGGTGATCTGTCATTTCGGCATGTCCTGCACGATCGTTACAGACCATGGTTCTCACTTTCAGAAGCACATGATGTCTGAATTAACATCGTTGCTAGGTTTTATACAAAAACATTCTTCCTCCTACCACCCACAAGCTAATGGCCAAGTGGAAGCTGTCAATGGCATCCTAAAAACCATGATCTGCTGGTTAGTAGGTAATCATAAAACCTGTTGGCACCGTATGTTATATCCTTCTCTTTGGGCATACCAAACATCAAGAAAAACTACTACAGACTTTATACCATTCCAACTTTCTTATGGCCTAGAAGCAATCCTTCCTATCAAGTGTCAGATTCCTTCCCTAAAATTAGTTGTTGAACTCTTTCCCAACACCACAGCCGAAGAAGAGCGCTTGCTATCCCTCAATCAACTAGACAAGACTCATCGAGATGTCACACTGGATCTCGAAGCCCATAAGTGTCAAGTCATAGCCCAATATGACAAAAATGTCAAGCCTCGTTCTTACCAAGAGGGTGACCTCGTTTTACATTACAATCAAAATCATGATCTCTTGGGGGCAAGTACACTTCAACCATTATGGGTCAGTCCATATGTTGTTACTAAGGTCCTTTAAAAAGGTGGCTATGAACTTCAAGATTGTGATAGAATTCCACTCACGGAGCCCCGCAACTAGCTCTATCTAAAGAAGTATTATGCCTAGTGTCTCACTAGGCATTTACTTTGTAATTTTATGTATTTATAAGTTTTTCTTCTTTTGTTGTCGCTGGATGTTTTGGCTTTTCATGAGTATTTGTCTCATACATGTCTCTCGTTGCGTTGATGTCTTCACTACCCTTACCGTACGTAGGATACGCGGATGGTACTAGTCGTCACATGGCACATTGCATTAGCTACTTGGGTCCTTTACACACCTGAGTCAGAACTACTTAGTTCCAAGGGCGTTTTTCTTAGTACTACCACCAACAATATTGCTAAGTATATGTCTATAATCGAACTTCTTACTGAAGCATCATCTCAAGACATCTCCAATCTAGTAGTGAAGCTAGACTCTCAGCTAGTCGTTATACAATTGACTAATCACTATCACATTCGCAATCCAATATTGTTACGTTACTATTTAAGGGTACATCTCTTGGAACGTCAATTTGAGTTTATTACATATGAACACATTCCTCGAGAATTTAATGCATTAGTTAACTCATTGGAAAATTATGTATTAGATTGGCATATGCCTCATTCATTATAGTTACATGTATGAAATGTAAAACTTTGCATAGCTAAAAACTTACAAAAATCAAAACAAGCATATACACCATGAATCACCAAAATATATATATATTATAATATATATATATATATATATATATATATATCGAGTCCAGTATTTTTACATCAAAAACTCCCAAAAGTTGGGTGTTTTAAGTACAAAATAGCTCTACTAAGCTTCTCTATGACACCCCCTCACTATACCCTATCATTGTTGAGCCTGCTACTCATGATAACTCATAACAGCGCTAGCCAACATCCTAAGAGGAACCAGAAACCACTCTGGCACACCCACTGTGTGTCACTACATATGAGCCATATCTCCCTCATGGGAAGAGATGGCACATCCATGCTCAAACCCTCGAGGTTCCTAGCAACCTCGCAGAGACTCCATATGTCATCTCCCTCTTCAGCGACTATTGCACCTACTCCATCCACAGGTAGTTGATAACCCCGCCTGGCATAGTGGGGCATGCTTGCAAGACATACCGGTGCCACATTTGTGTCAATCAAACACTTCATGTCAGTACTTGTTCACCCATAATTAAAAAACATTACATAAACTTCAAAAGTTAAAAAATACTTTTTACTTTGATCAAATCCTCTTACCTTGTGGTCCCCACTAAGTGCCAAGTGGAAAAATGAGTTCTAGATCTCTTGTGTAATCCATGCCTACATAGGCATAATCATCAATCATGAGGATCTAGCCATTGAGCCACTCCACAAAAAGATCCTCGAAGAAGTGTCTAATTGGTCCCCCTCCTATATGAGGTACTGGGGAAGCCCATCGCTCCTGTCTCGACTCCTAAGGACCAGCTAGACCTAGACTCATACCAGGCCTCATCACGGGCACTCTCTTAAGGATAAAAGACATGATCAAAGTACCATACCCAAACTCTCTTTGGGCCTGAGTCTTGCAAGTTGTCAACTTTGCTTTCACCTGGCAAAGGACTCCCTCACACCAATTGAATACCTGTGGCTATAAGAAGTCTATTGCTAGTTGCAACTGAGCCTTTGAAGCTACATGTTGACTCTTGGACCCTACCAAGCATATGGTCATCCATAGAATGGACCTCAATGGCATAGTTCTCATCCGCTCAATAGGGACCTTGTTGCTCACTAACCCACTACCCAGCCTATAGTATGTTTGGACCAACTCCACGATGGTCCTCGGATCCGCTCTACCTCCGATCAAGTTTACTCGTGCACCTCTGCACGATAAACCAGGAATAAAATAAATGTCATCTCTTTCGATCGAGAGCTTGTGATCCCCGATCTTGAACACACCTTGTTGTTCATCCCACCATTGGATAATCCAGCTAAGGAGATCCTCGTGACCCTTCATCAGGTCTAGTCTCGCATATTTTAACAAACCGCATCTTTGCAAAGTTGTTAAGCTTGTCGGATAATTGAGCATTTGTAGTTCCTCGACATCTTGAGCTCTTTCCCTCCATAGACTCATTTTGCTAGCTCAAATCCTGCACAAAAACACCCTTCAATCAGTCTTTTGCTAACTAGAAACTATGGGAATGCAAAAAAATATGGTTTTACCTTGCACTCACCCGGCTAATGCGGACCTCTAGAGCCACAAGGCATGCTAACGCCCCTCCCTTTCACGGGCAAAATGTTTAACGCCCCCCGGGCTAGGCGACCATGTTAGCTAGCCAAGCCACTAAGGGCTTGCCCAAAAACTAAAAAGCATCCCCAAAATTGACTGAAAAATGTATTAAAATGCAAGTTAAGGATTAGGAAATCTACCTAGAATAGACGGTGCGTCAAATGGTTGCTTGCATTGCTCACAATCTCTTAGGGAAGATATGTTCCTATTTCACTCCAGAACACTCTCACATAACTCAAAACAGTGAAAATGAAGGTCTCTAACCCTTCTTATAGTCACTCTGGAGGTATGACTCACCTTAGCTAGTAATTGAAATTGAATTTTTTCATTCCTATGTTGTTAATCATGCACAATTTTGATATACTGTTAAATTTTACTTATGCTCTGATGAAATTTTAGTGTTGATATGCATAAATGACCATGTTTGACTTCGATATGAGCACTTTCTTTTTTGGGACCTTTTCTCGCTCTTGAAAAGAAAAATCCCCGAGTTACCATCTTCGAACTCGTAAAATTCCTACGAAGACGATATGAACATTTTCCTTTTTGGGATCTTTTCACGCTCTTGAACTGAAAAAATTCCGAGTTATCTTTTTCGGACCAGTAAATATTTTACGAAAAAGACTTGAGCAATTCTTTTATCTCTTTTTCCTTGCTCGTTAAACAGAAAAAAGACATATCGAGTTTTCTTCATCTGACTCATTAAAATTTTATGAAGATAAATTGTGTTTTTCTTTGTGTGACTCATTAAAATTTCATGAAGAATATCAAGTTTACTTTGTCCCCTCGTACTTGTAACAAAATGAGGCAAACTTCTATTGAGCATAGGTTTATCACTTTATCTGAACTCATTAGACTAACTTACAGAAAAGGAACTGCGTCGGGTGTACTATTAAACCTTTGTCGCACCCAGTTATCAACCATGACAAAGGGACCCCCCTGGAGTTGCTTTTTAAGATCTTTTCAGACTCTCTAAATATGAAAAGACCATTGATTTTACCCGTCTGGACTCGCTAAACTTAATCAGATGTGAAAAAATTGGACAACACAGTGACTCAATATCTGTATTCAGAAGCATCTTTTGGCAGTAGTTATTCCCTTGACCATGGCACTCCCTCGACAAACCTCTTTTTGTCAACCTCTCTGATGAACCTTACCATCCTATGAGTTTAGCCTATATACTCTAATGTTCCTACATTTTTGTATCCTAACACTCTTTGGTGTTCACAAGTCTAAAGTTGTCTGGTAAACCTTTGTGTCGTGCCTTCTATTGTTCAAGGGATTCACCTATCCTCTGCTTCCTATATCAACCATCAATCGTCACTTCCATCATGCCCTTCGTTTGTTTGAACCTTTGCTCAAAATTTATCTCCAAAACAAATCATTCTCGTGGTGAGTGATGTAGGACAGCTTATTGCCTACCTTTCGACAGATCTCTTCCTATAGACTTCAACACTCTATCTAGGAAGCAGATCCAGAAACATATCAATACCATGGAACTTGTAGTGATTAATGGCAGGTTACCTTGTGTCTGATTGGAGGTTTTCATCACTGGCTCCCAGTTGAATGATTCTACGAGTGTTCAACGACAACATCGTTCTTCACACTCGCTAGATTGTACCATTCATCTTGGGGACCATCATCATTATTGGTGGCCATCCTCGCATCTGTTAACAATTTTCATTATTGACTAGTAATCGGACGATTTCTCACATGTTCAACATCAACTCCTTTATTCGCAGGTGTAGAAATATGTTGTTCAGATAAAGCGGTGACCAAGACCTTAGGTAGAGCCTTGCATCACTCAGCCTTGTTTCCTCTCGCAAGCTGCATATATTGTTTTTGGAGACAGCACGTCAGGATGATCATATTATGACACAATTCCACATTTTGCTTATCAGTGGACAAGCTCGGCATACCTCTTTTGTGAAGTCACTCTGACATAGCTAATGAGCATGGGAATGCCGACTCAGGACATGATTCTATATTTTTGACATATGTGGTTTGTTTTAGGTTTTTTGTAGTCCTAAAGCTTTGATCCTCTCTCTCTTTTTCCAAACAAAATTTATAAAGTATTTCGGCCATCATCTTCGTCTTTGACCTCACACTCTAGGGGGCCTCAATTATAAAATAAAATTACCTCCTCATCAGCTCAGAGAAATACAGTCTGGTTAAAGACATGACCTAAAGCACAAGCCTATTTGCCAAGGTAACGCTCCCCAGAAACTTGCAAGAAGAGTTATAACGCTCTCCATGCATGAGCCAAGGGCGTTAGTCCCTAGGGTAACTCATTGTTTTTCCTAAAGGATAGCTCACTGTTTTTCCTAAAGGATAGTGTTACCCAAGTTTTGTGAGATTTCGGAGATCAAAGAGCAGGTTGAATGACTAACACTCTGCTTTTTAGTCAAATGTTAGCCTAAAAAGCAGGAAACATCTACCTCCGACCTAACTAAGGACACTACTATTCCTAACGAAGTCTCATGGAAAGGGAAAGAGCAATAAAGCGATGAAACATCCTAGCTTTTGCCTCAATGGAACTCATGAGACAAGTGGCAAGGATAAGCCTCTCATCATCTATATATTAGAGGCTTGGGCATTGTGATTGAGGTCGAATGGTTGTTAAATGATTATCGAAACTTTGTATGAGATATAGTTATTATGCTGCGAAGAGGTTGAGAGAGAGAGAGGAGCTTGAGGATTAGAGGAAGCTTGATCCAACCGAGATGGTTGTAATCATTCTTCTTCAATCTAATAATATAGATTTGTTGATGTGTTGTCTACTTGATGGTGTTGTAGTGTTTATTTACATGTTGATTCAATACCATAACTTATAAGTAGCTTAGATGCATGTTGTCTTATATCTTTATGTATGAATGCTTTAATTTCCAGAGTTTATATGTTGTAGGATTACTCTTGATCTTGTTTATGTGCGGGTACTGATCTAGGAGTTAGCAGAGGGGTCTTATGCTTTGCTACATTATGTTTCTAGCAGGGTTGCACTAAGGACTAAGGTAATCTCTCTTCTTCGCTTTGATTATTATGCATTTATATGGATATATGTATGCTTCTTTGTGACAGTCGCAGTTAATCTGAACGGTCTTCCTTGGATCCTGGGAAGATTCTTGAGCGTATTCCGGCCACAACCACCCGTGCATTAATCCCTATAGCACACTTCCTTCCATATTGCAGCAAAAATGACCCCATTTATGGCATTTTATGGATATAACCCACCATCCATCACATCATCTTTAAGAGAAAATTCTAAGATTCAAGCAATGGAAGATCACATCGAGCATCAACAACAAGTTTTCCAGCTCTTATAGGATAACCTCACTTTGGCGCAAAATAGAATGAAACAACAGGAAAATTAACATCGCAACAAAAGAAGTTTTGTAGGTACCTAGGTATTTCTACGACTACAACCATACAAACAAATGTCCCTCAAACAAGCTAAGAAGGATAATAAATTATCACCAAAGTATTATGGTCCATACAAGGTGTTGCAACAAATTGTTACTATGGCATACAAATTGGAGCTTCATACATCTTCCCGAGTACACCCAGTTTTCCATGTTTCATGCTTAAACAAGGTTATAGGTGACAAGCTCCCAGTTCAAACAATATTGTTAGAACTTGACAAGGAAGGAAAAATCATATTGGAACCTGAAGCAGTCACAGAAACAAGAACTCGACAGCGACGAAATCGATCAATTTCAGAGTATCTCATCAATTGGAAGAACTTACCCGCTGAAAATTCCACATGGGAAGATGAGAATTATATACAAAAGCATCTAGAACTACTCAAGCGTTGAGGATAACACTTTTTTGGAAAGGGACATGTTAGGTCCCTATAATACTAATGTATTCTCCCATTATTAGTCATTGTAGCCCTTATTGTTATTGTTGTGCCCTTGTTGTCCCCATATTGTTATTATTGTACCCCATAGAAGTCAACTATTGTTATTGTTGTGTCATTACATTATTATTGTTATGTTGGCTCAGATTATGTTGTGACCCCTTAGACTTATATATATAGAAAGGAGGTTTTGTCATTTGTATCATCCAAAAATTGTTCATTTGTGTAATGTAAAGGAGGTTGCCCTCTCGAAGAGACCAAGTTTGAAGTTGTTGATCTATCTCTTATTATATTTTGTGAGTTGGTTGCATAACAAATACACCATCTTAAAAAGTAAGGATTCGAGAAATTAAAAATGGTTTGCCAAATAATGGAGAGTAAACATATTAAATTAACAATAACCATAGTTACATATGTTGCAAAATTCAGATGCAATAAAAACTCAGTGGTGATCATCAAGTCAGAAAATCCACAATGACAGGCAAAAAGGAGTAAAATCCCAATGAGCATAAGCAAATGCAAAACATATCTATTTTTTCCTAAAAGAGATCAGCAAGATAAAAATTCAGGTCCAGGTTTTTCCCTTTGGAGCATGCAGGAACACTCCTCTCTCCCAAAATAGCAGAACAAAGAGAGGATTCTCATCCAAGAAAATTGTCTAAGCAGAGTTTTCTTTTGGCCCGGATCAAAAAGAACAGCCAACTCAAGATTTTTTGCAGATAAGAACTAGGCGACCTGAAAAACTCGGACAACTCACAAAAAGTTGCCGAATTCTGCAACACTGTGAAACATTTGAGCATAATAGTGATCATAGCAGGTAAGTCCACGTGTCAAAGTGATACAAGTATCCTTCAAAATAAGAGAAGCCAACTTGAACATAGTTGATCCTTGTAATGTAGAAGGCAGAATAGACATTACAGCACTCATCACATGATTAAATTGCTCGCTAGGTCTTTCAAAAGATTTTCAGAAATCGATATAATCTGCTAGTAATGTATTGATGTTTATCATTTCCTGGACCAAAAGTATAGGATGCTCCATCAGAATACTCTTTGGCAAAATTGAAAGCCAAACTTAAAAGCCTCAAAAAAAAATAAGAAAAAAGCAACAAAACATGAATTTATTCATAACCACCGGTAACATAATATAACTTGAACTTGTTTAACCAATAAATAATGTATCCAAAAAAAGTGCTTACACATATTACAGGGAACTGTACAACCAATGGACAGTCTATATCATGCGACTATTAGAGGAAAGGTTAACCAAGTCAATCTTGTCCAGGCTTTCTTTACTCAGGAGCCATCAGTTAAAATATAACCTCTACACTTGTCCAAATCATTAGCACTGATAACTAAGACCCTCGGCAGGTAGCAGTGTTGCTGTTTGCGCTTAGTTTCCAGCTATGGGTGAATCCAACTTCTTTGCTTTTGTTTCTGATAGTTGCTTGGATGGACCCTACTTTGGTCTTAACATTATATAACTGAGTTTTGCAATTTGACTTTATATGCTACCTTCGTCCCTATGAAGCCTGATTGTGATTTTTCTCTCGGGTGTGCCACATGCCTTCCATTCTTTTATTGTAATTTTAGTTTGATATGAAAAAGAGATTATTACAACAGAAATTAATTTCATATAGGATAATGCTGTTATAAACTTCACAGTACTGTATGGCCTCTATAAGACATCCACAGGTAATTTTAGGAATTCCCTGCTGCAGACATGGCAAAATAATTAGATTGACTGTCTAGGAGTTCTAACTGACGAAGAATCTTGCCTGCAATCTGCCTTTGTGTTGGAGAACCCTTCTGAGCCAGACCAATTATGTGCATCTGTGCAGTAGAACCATATCTATTCCTGTAATCAGCCATGTTGAAGAATTGCTCACACAGATTGGCGCATATATCTTGGACCTCCGGTGTCCCACTGCTAACCAGTCCAATTATCAAAAGAATACCATTTTCTTGATCAATTAAGCGACACCCAGTTTCACTGTCACCAGCTCGATCATCAACTAGTGTAGATAGAGCTTCAAGTGCTGTTAACACACATGACATTTGTTGTTCCCTCAGCAATAGTACTAGAGGCTTGATGGCACCTGCTTCCAATAAACAGTAACTACTTTCTAGGTGGCAAAATCCACGATGTAGCTTGCAGACAGCAGGTCTTGATGAGAAACAACTAAAGCATTTCGGAGGATCTGGCTTCTTAGTTAAGGTAGGGGTGCTTTTAGAAAAATAGTATAGTGCTCTAGCTGCTCTTTCTTTTGTTAGACTCCTTCCTGAACTTAGAAGACTAACCATCCTCTGAATTACCTTCATCTCTGCAAGTTTTCGCTGGTGCTCCTTCTCCAAACAAAACCTTAAAAGAGCACCAACACAAGCCTCTACAACTACATCATGGACTTTATCTAGCAGATTAACTAGTCGAGGCATTATATTGGCCTGTAGTAATAATGATGATATCTGCTTATCTTCCGGAGGAAGATCAGCTAAAATAGATGCAGCAACAGCATGATCTGATTCAGCATAACCATCTTTAAGCATATCCATAATGACGTTCAAGCTTCTTGGTTGTTCTTTTAGAGCTGAACAAGCATCAACTCCGAATGTACTTGATAGGAAACTAAACAGCTGTACTGCTCGCTCTCTGACCTTCTGATCTGCAGCTGTCACCCAGAGATTTATGAGCAACTTAAGAGCATTGTTTTCTTTCATCTTTGTTTTTACAGTTGTGCTTGTTTTCTCTCCACTTGCTAATCCTATCATCCCTTGCAGTAAGTAGCAATGAACTTCTGGTGGTGTGATACGACCCATTAGAGACATCAATGTCGAAATTAGCTCGTCCAGCTGTGCATCTCTGTGGTTGTTTTCTTCATAGTCCTCTACAGTGGTGTTAAATATATTGGAAAGCACATGTGCAGCACCTGTCTTGCTTGCTTCTGAAGATCTTGTACAGTTAAGTTTCTTTACAAGTATCCGTACACCTCCAACATTCTCAATTATTTTGCTTATAGACAAGACAGATGAGAGATTTTCAAGGGCACTTATTGCTGCTGCACATGCTTCATTATTCTCACTGTTCGTCATCTCTATGAGAGTAGAAATAGTTTCAGTTGTTGCTACAAGTTCCTTGCTCTTGTCAGGCATGTGCAGGCGGCCAAGAGTCTTAGCCATTAAAATCTGAGACGAGGATTCTCCTGCAAAATAGAACCCATAAAATCGTTTAAAGCGATAGCAAGCAAACAACTATCATGTGAGGACTATTTTCAACAAAACCAATAAACATTACAAATTAATCTGTCAATTGTCAAAACATTCTTGTTATTCAATTATAAGATAATATTCATAGTGATGCCACTGAACTAACACTCCAATGAAAAGTCCAAACACAGGTGCTAACTTGGGGCAACAAATGGGAATTGCACTATTGTCGCCTCAATACAATATCCCCTTCATTTTAAGCAAGCTCCTAGAAGCCAAGAGGGGTATCCGTTTCTATCAAAAGTAAACCTTTTTAGCAAATTATTACCATGCAAACTTATGATTTACTTCAATGAATCCAAAATATGTATAACAAATAGATGCATACAGATTCTAATAAGTAATTAAATGCTTCAAAGATAACCAATTAAAAACAATAGCGTCAACCACCAATTATCCAATTAAAAAAAGGGTTAGGAGCTAGTGGATGTATGTGCCAAATCTGATGTGAAAATAAACCATAAAACAACTTCAGATTTGCAATTTAATGATTTTCACTCTATAAAAGAAACTTTAAAGAGGCTAACTAAGCATGAACCACTTTTAAGTTACTTTAGGGCACAAATAGTGGAATCAACTAACATAAATCAATGGTGCAATGTGTGCTTTGATGACCAATAAATTATGTGTAAGAACAAGGATAAGCTTAAAGCTGTCCACAACTTCCAAATCTGTTTTTATAATCAACACAGAAATTTCAAATTTGAAGTGAAAAGAGAACCATCCAAGAGAGATTATTCACTTGAGAGCAAGATGTCTTGGACGATTTTACTAGGGAATATGCAATGAAATAATAGTTCAACAAGTGTTAGAATCAAGTTCCAAACATATATAACAATGAAATAAGTAAAAAGTCAAAAAATGTATGTTGAATCCCCCTTAGGGTTTCCAACATTAGCACTAGAATTCACCAATAAGATCTCCAAATAAAAGATAACAATTATAAGCTCTTTAGAAATCAATTTCACCAACAGATATGTAAGATAAACTTGTGATAGTAATCTAGATAAAGGCCAGGTATGAGTAAATATGAACCTTTGACCACCAAAACCTAGCTCTAGGATTTCTCCAAATCTGATTTTTAGTGTCGTTATGTATTTTTCCAGATTTGAGAAAGCCTTAAATCAAACCACAAAACATTCGATTTAACCTTGAAGTACAATTCTATTGGATCTTTTCCCTTTTAGGGTAAAGATAAACAAATGCAAACCCTCAATAAAACTAGTCTAGGAAATCAAATAATCAATGAACTTTGTGGTAGACTAGGAAAGAAATCCAAATTATGATTTTCTTTGATATTTTACCATTATATTTCTTCTGTCTAAACAAACAAAAATAAAATATTTTAACTTTAGGTTTTAGTTGGTCGTTGGAAGACGACAAGTGCCTTATTGTTACTAGGGCTTATGGGATCAAGAAGTATGTCCCTCTAGGAATTTGTCTTTATATCTTAAGGAGAGCCTTCTATTTATAGAGGAGGCTTCTGCATACTTCTCATCCTTTTATTATTTTCTAATCTCCCTAAATGTATCCTAGGAGACCTAAACAGTAACTTGTCATCCACAACATGAAGCAAACTAAATCAAGATACAAGTGAAAACATGCCACATGTACAATAAACCCTCCAAGAGAGGAGGTCATCCCACAATGATGAAGTGACTTTGGTGAACGAGCTCAATGTTCTCCTCACATGCATGACATAGGCATCAAATCATGTTGAAGTAGTCCTTGAAGGAAGAATCAAGCCAACATCTAGCCTCCAAATATGGAACCACCTCATGGGTGAAGTGAAATAGCCCCTAAAAATTTGATGGCTCCTCTAGAAGTGCCCATAAGTCCTCCAATGAAGTCTCCAAGGTAAGAGTATGTCTATATCTCAAGCAAGGAACCTCCACAAAAGATGGAAAGTGATCCTCCAAATCAAAAATGGGTAATGAGATCCTCCAACAGCGAGTATGATGTCCACATGTGTGAGGTTAACCCTCATATCAAGTAAATAATAGCTCAAAAGTGATGAAAGAATAGGCTTCAAATCAAAGTGTAGTCCTCCAAGGAAGAATCAAGCCAACATCTAGCCTCCAAAGGTGGAACCACCTCATGGATGTAGTGAAAAAGCCCCCAAGAATTGGATGACTCCTCTAGAGGTGTCCATAATGTTAATTTTTGTAGCATCGAAGGTATTCCAAGCTCGAAACTTTGAGGAGAAGCTAAAATACAGGAGTTTTCCATAACCTAGAAATTGTTTCTGGAAAATCCACCTAGAAGTGTCTCAATTAGATTAATAGCCTATTTTAAAATATTTCCTAAGTCTAAACTTAAGAAAGGGGATTAATTAACCAGTGTTAATTGAGAAAGGTGAGAATTCTCTAGAAACTCACACGGATCGTTCCAGGTATATCTCAGCCATCGATTATGTTTTAACCTTAGCCGTTGTCATCCCAACTAAGGATTATAAGAGGAGCTCGATGGGTAGATGGAGCACACACCAATTACAAATACTCATTGATCTGGGCAGTTCGACTTTCCAGTGCAGGGAATTTAGCAGGAGAAATTGAGCCAATAGATCGAGTAGCAGGTGACAAAGGGGCAACACAAAGGTTTTCCAGAGGAAATTTCAGTTATGGGGAAGCAATGAGACGAGGCCATATTATTTCTCCAGGAGGCTACACAATGGTGGATTCAGCGTCCAATGGCTAGGGAAATTTCCAGGAGACCAGAAGAATCACTTCCAATGGCAACAACAAGCTAGACATCACATCAGAGGCAATTTATGGGTAGCACAAGTGAGGCCTATGCAGAGGCAGCGCAAAATTTTGATGCAGAAGTGTTCCAGAGTCAGTTATGAGGCTCAGATTGTTGCGGGATTGCTTGAGGAGGGTAAATACCTTCAGATATTTTACCATTATTTCTCTCAGATAGAAACGCCAATTTGGCATCATTTTATTGTACTAAAAAGTTCTGCTACTGCATAATAACAAAAACCCTCAGTTGTTGCACTGGTTTTCCCACATTAGGTTTTTCTAGGGACATTTGTCCAAAAATAATTGTGTCATTTTTATGTGTGTGCTAGCATTTCTCAGCTCATATTTTTTGCTTTTGCAATATTTTATTTGGTGAAGAAATTGCAGTGTGAATATTTCTTTATTTTGTCATAAATAAAATAAACTGCATAATTAATTTTTCACTTAGGAGAAATATTTCCACTTGTTGCATTTCAAGGAATTTTCACATGGTATCATAGCATATTTGATAGGTAGGAGGCTCAGAGTCGAAGGAGGAAAATTTCGCTATTTAGAGGAAGTAGCAGAACAAAATTTTTTGGGGCTGCATAGTGCCTAGCTAGGCAGTGCAAATTGCTAGGCAAGGATTCGGTTTTTTAGTTGCAGGTGGCAAAAAAATTCGAGTTGTCTAGAAAAGCGATTCCAACGGGCAGAGGGAGCAGCAACTCAAATTTTCGCAAAGTGGATTCTTAGTCTGGGCACAGAGGATTTGCAACAGCAAATTCAGTGCCAAAAGGAAGAAAAATAGCACACTGAAGTATACCCAGAATTCTCCAGTGTGGCCACGGATCGATTTGATATTCTGGGGGCTTCGGAGCTATCTTCCAGATGTTAGTTTTTGTAGCACAGGAGGTGTTCTAGTCTCGAAACTTTGTGGAGAGGCTAAAATACGGAACTTCTCCATAACCTAGAAATCGTTTCTAGAAATTCCACCTAGAAGTGTCTCAATTAGATTATTAGCCTATTTTTAAATATTTCCTAAATCTAAACTTACGAAAAGGGGTTAATTAATCATAATTAAATGAGATAAGGTGTGAATCATCTAGAAGCACACGATGGACTCCGATATGACCTTAGCCATCTATTAAGATTTGATCTTAGCCATTGGAGTTCCAACAGAAGATTATAAGAAGTCGATGGGTAGATAGAGAACACACATAGAGATCAATTTCCTTGGAGAGTTTGATTTTCCAGAGGTAGTAGGTGGAAGAGTTCGAGCTTCAAAAGGGAAGCAGAGACAGAGAGGGGCAGAGGGAGTGTGATCGGAGGAAGATTTTCCAAATACAATGAGTACTTTGCAGAGAGGTAGAGACAGCCACAGAGACATTGCGCATGGGTTGTTCAGAAGCCTCTAAAAGGCAGTTCGATTTTCTACAAAGAAGTTGGTTTTCAATTCCAAAAGTTGGGAAAGTGTTCAAGAGTGCCAAAGAGACAGCTTCTCGGTCAACAGTAGGCAGGACGACTTGTTTGGCAATTGATTCAGGCAGAGTAGGCAAAGGATTGTGTCAAGGTGTTGCAGGCCTGCACAGAGTTGGTTGGACAACTAGCTATTCAGTAGCGATCAAAGCCTGGATTGCTTGTGGGGTGAGGAAAAATTCTTCACTAGATTTTTGCCAATATTTTCTTTGCAGGATTCTCAATTTTCGACATCCAGATTGTACTCAGAATTTCTCACTACTGCATAATAATAAAAACCCTCAATTGTTGCATCGATTTTCCCGCATTGGGTTTTCCCGAGGACATTTTCCAAAAATATGTCAAATTTTATGTGTGCGCACTAGCATATTTCTCAGTTTCTAGCGCTATTATTTTCCGCAGTTTTATTAGTGAAGGTTGCAGTGTTGTTTACTCGATATTTGCCATAGCAAATAAATTTTTAATTAACTAAAATTAGAAGAATTAATCCCAGTTGCTACAATAGGATTTCAGACTTGAAATTTTCACATGGTATCAGAGCATGATTGATCAGACGGGGAAGCTCAAAAGTGGAAGCAGAAATTCGTTGTTTAGAGGGAGCAGCAAGATGAATATCTAGAGGCTACGCAAAACCTAAGCCAGGCAGATCAAATTGCTTGGGGAAGTTCGGTTTTTCAGTGCAAGTTGGCAAAAAAAATTTGGCTTGGCAGTTGAGTGATTCCGACAAGTAGAGGGAGCAATTGCAGCTCAGGTTTTCGCTAAGCAGATTCCTTGTTTGGGCATAGAGGGTTTTGCGGCAGTTTGCAGTGGCAGAATCAACATCGGGTGGAAGAGAAAAGTGCACACATAGAGGGGAGGAATTTCCATATTTCCAATTTTCTGGAGGAGATCCATAATTCGTCAGTTGCAGAAGGCAATGCGAATTTGCTAGACACAACTAGTTCATGTTGATGGGGTTACAGTTCGTGTGTCAGTTTTCCGGAGAAGGACATTCGAAAAGGCTAAGCGAGTAGTCCCAGAAAGCATCTGAAGGCAGAGCGAGGCAGACAGAGCAGTTTTGCGCATTCCAGGAGAGAGAGTGAGTTTCAGAATATGTAGCCAAGCAAGAAAACAGGAGGAGATTCTGGTTTGTTTTTTTCCAGTTTTCGAGTTTCGCAAATTTTGCAGCTTTCCAAAGATGGCCATGCGAGATTGCCAGAGGAGGCCATGCGAGTTAGCTGGAATGCAGATATGGGCAGCAAATCAACTTCCAATTGCCACAGATAGGGTTCCGAGGAAGTATGAGTTATCCAGTGTGAGTTGCAAAGAAAAGGGTCCCAACTAGGGTCTAGGCTTGAAAGGAAATAGTTGGGCACCAAATCCAGGAGGAGTATGAGACTCCAGTTTGCCAGATGGGCAGTGCCCATTGAGGTGTCCTCCTCATGGATCATGACCTTGCTACAAAGGCCCACAATATTTAGTAGTAGGATGGATCAGTGTCAGTGATGCAGTAAGATTACCCGAGTGACGATTGCAGACTAGTGGCAATCGGGTGCTAAGGAGCGCAGTGTAGTATTAGCAACAATGCAGAGTGGCACAATGCAGAGTCAGTAGCAGCGCAAATTCCTTAGTGGATAGTGCAGTGGCTAGTATCAATCAGAACTCAGGAGACAAATGCAGCAGACACAATTAATTCAATATTTAGGATGCTTCTCAATTGTAGTTGTTGCAGTTGCAGCAGCAACAAATGAGAGGAAGTTGCAGTGCAAATGCAGAGTTGGCAGCAGTATGGCAGTTTCAACAGCAACATGAATGCAACATCAGAGTTGCGCAGTGGTCAGTGGGCAGTAGCAAACAATCATAGTGGCCAAACATCAACAACGTGACAGAGGATGATACAGAGACAAGGTGTTGTAGCAATGGTGCAACACTTGAACACCTTCCTCACTAAGAGGGAGTGTTATTTTTATAGCATCGGAGGTGTTATAGTCTCAAAACTTTGCAGAGAGGCTGAAACACAAGAGTTCTCCATAACCCAGAAATCGTTTATGGAAATTCCACCTAGAAGTGTCTCAATTAGATTATTAGCCTATTTTTAAATATTTCCTAAGTCTAAACTTAGGAAAAGGGGTTAATTAATCAAAATTAATTGAGATAAGGTGTGAATCATCTAGAAACTCATACGGATCGACTCTGATATGATCTTATCTATCGACTAAGATTTAATCTTGGTCGTTGGAGTCCCAACAGAAGATTATAAGAAGAATTCGATGGGTAGATGGAGAACAGACACACAGAGATCGATTTCCTTGGAGAGTTCGATTTTCCAGAGGTAGTAGCCGGAACAGTTCGAGCTTCAGAAGGGAAACAGAGATAGAGAGGGGCAGAGACAGTGAGGCTGGAGGAAGATTTTCCAGATCCGGTGAGTACTTTGCAGAGAGGTAGAGATAGCCACAGAGAGGTCGCGCAAAAGCCTCTAAAAGGCAGTTTGATTTTGTTGGAGAGAAGTTGGTTTTCAATTCCAGAGGCCGAGAAAGTGTTCTAGAGTGGCGAAGAGATAGCTTCCCAGTTAGCAACAGGCAGGATGACTTGTTTAGCAGCTAATTCAGGCCGAGCGTGGAAAGAACTGAGCTAGGGTGACACAAGCCTGCACAGAGCTGGTTGGACGACTAGCTATTCAATAGCAGTCAGAGCCCAGATTGCTTGTGGGCTGAGGAAAAATTCTTCACTAGATTTTTGCCAATATGTTCTCTACAATATTGCCAGTTTTCGGCATCCAGATTGTACTCAAAATTTCTCACCACTGCATAATAATAAAAACCCTTAGTTGTTGCATCGGTTTTCCCACATCGGGTTTTTCCGGGGACATTTGTCCAAAAATAAGTGTGTCAAATTTTATGTGCGTACTAGCATATTTCTCAGTTTCCAGCGCTATTAATTTCCACAGTTTTATTTGTGAAGGTTGCAGTTGGTTTATTCAATATTTTCCACAGCAAATAAATTGTTAATTAACTAAAAATTAGAAGAATTAATCTCAGTTGCTGCAATAGGATTTCAGACTCAAAATTTTCACATGGTATCAAAGCGTGATTGATCAAACGGAGAAGCTCAGAAGCAGAAGTAGAAATCCGTTGTTCAGAGGGAGCAGCAAGATGAATTTCTGGAGGTTGCGCATAACCTAAGCCAGTCAAATCGAATTGCTTAGGGAAGTTCGATTTTTCAGTGAAGGTTGGTAGAAAATTTCGGCTTTGCCAATAGAGTGATTCCGACAAGCAGAGGGAGCAGTTGCATCTCAAATTTTCGCTAAGCAGATTTCTTGTTTGGGCACAGAGATTTTTGCAGCAGTTTGCAATAGCAGAATCAACGCCGAGTGGAAAAGAAAAGTGCACACACAGAAGAAGGAATTTCTAGATTTTCCTAGAGGGTTTCCAGTTCCAATTTTCTGGAGGAGATCAATAATTTTTCAGTTGCAGAAGCCAGTGCGAACTTGCTATATGCAACCAGTTTGAGTTGATGGGGTTATAGTTCGTGTGTCAATTTTTCGGAGGTCATTCGGAAAGGCTGAGTGAGTAGTCCCAGAAAGCATCTGAAGGTAGAGCGAGGCAAACAAAGCAGTTTTGCGCATTCCAAGAGAGAGTGTGAGTTTCAGAACAGGTAGCCAAGTAGGAAAACAGTGGGAGATTCCAATTTATTTTTTTCTAGTTTTCGAGTTTCGCAGATTTTGCAGCTTTGCACAGATGGCCATGCGAAATTGCCAGAGGAGGTCGTGCGAGTTAGCCAAAATGCAAATATGGGCAACAAATCAACTTCCAATTGTTGAACATAGGTGTCGGAGGAAGTAGAATTATTGAGTGCGAGTTGCAATGCAAAGGGTCCCAACCAAGGTCTAGGCTTGAATTGAGATAGTTGGGCACCAAATCCAGGAGGAGTATGAGACTCCAGTGTGCCAGATGGGTAGGGTCCATTGAGATGTCCTCATGGATCATTACCTTGCGACAGAGGCCCACAATACTCAATGGCAGGATGGATCAGTGTCAATGATGCAGTCAGATTACCCGAATGACAATTGCACACTAGTGGCAATCAATTGCTAAGGAGCACAGTGCAAAGTGGCAAAGTGCAAAGTTAGCAGCAACGCAAATTCCTTAGTGGGCAGCACAGTGGCTAGTAATAGTCAGGACTCAGGAGAAAAATGCAACAAACACAGTGGATTCAATATTTATGATGCTTCTCAGTTGCAGTTGTTGCAATTGCGGCAGCAACAAATGAGAGGAAGTTACAGTGCAGATGCCAAGTTGGCAGCAGTATGGAAGTTTCAGCAGCGACGTGGATGCAACATCAAAGTTGCGCAGTGACGGGTCGGCAGTGGCAGACAATCACAGTGTCCAAACATCAATAGCGTGACAAAGGATGATACAGAGACAGGGTGTTGCAGCAATGGTGCAACACTTGAACACCTTCCTCGCTAAGAGGAAGTGTTATTTTTTTTTAGTATCGGAGGTGTTCTAGTCTCGAAACTTTGTGGAGAGGTTAAAACACAGGAGTTCTCCATAACCCATAAATCGTTTATCGAAATTCCACCTAGAAGTGTCTCAATTAGATTATTAGCCTATTTTTTAATATTTCCTAAGTCTAAACTTAGTAAAAGGGGTTAATTTATCCGAATTAATTAAGATAAGGTGTGAATCATCTAGAAACTCAGACGGATCAACTCTGATATGATCTTATCTATCAATTAAAATTAATCTTGGTCATTAGAGTCCCAACAAAAGATTATAAGAAGAAGTTGATGGGTAGATGGAGAACACACACAGAGATCAATTTCCTTGGAGAGTTCAATTTTTCAGAGGCAGTAGCTGGAAGAGTTCGAGCTTCAGAAGGGAAGCAGAGACAGAGAGAGGCAGAGGAAGTGAGGCCAAAGGAATATTTTCCAAATCCAGTGAGTAATTTGCAGAGAGGCAGAGATAGCCACAGAGAGGCTATGTAAAAGCCTCTAAAAGACAGTTTGATTTTGATGGAGAGAAGCTGGTTTTCAGTTCCAGAGGCCGAGAAAGTGTTCTAGTGTGGCGGAGAGATAGCTTCGTAGTCAACAGTAGGCAGGACAACTTGTTTGGAAACTAATTCAGGTAGAGCATGGAAAGGACTGTGCTAGGGTGACGCATGCTTACGTAGAATTGATTGAACGGCTAGCTATTCAATAGCAGTCAAAGCCCAAATTGCTTGTGCGGTGAGGAAAAATTCCTCACTATATTTTTGCCAGTATTTTCTCTACAAGATTGCTAGTTTTCGGCATCCATATTATACTCATAATTTCTCACTGTTGCATAATGATAAAAACCCCCAGTTGTTGCACCAGTTTTCCCGCATTTGGTTTTTCTGGGGACATTTGTCCAAAAATAAGTGTCAAATTTTGTGTGTGCTAACATATTTCTCAGTTTCTAGCACTATTATTTTCCGCAGTTTTATTTGTGAAGGTTGTAATGTGGTTTATTCGATATTTGTTGTAGTAAATAAATTGTTAATTAACTAACAATTAGAAGAATTAATCCTAGTTGTTGCAATAGGATTTTAGACTTGAAATTTTCACACCAGATTGGAGGACGAATTTGCTTTCTTATCAAGCTTAGCTTCACAGGCTATCTGGTATATAGACAGTGGAGCGTCAGCTCACATGATAGGGGTTAGAGAATATTTCACTAACTACAATGAGGAGCAGATGGATTTCCAGATTACGATGGGAAACAGAACAAAGTGTACTCCAGTGGGGAGAGGTACCACCCACTTTCAAAGGGAGTCAGGGCCAAGTACCAACGCTACAAATGTACTGCATTTGCCGGAATTGGGTATGAGCTTGATTTCAGTATCCTAGCTACAGGATAAGGGAAATGATGTCCATTTCATAGGGAAGAAGGTATTTGTCAAACACCCAAGATGGAAGAGGGTGAGACGGATTGGAGTTCGAAGCAACAGGTTATACAAGTTATAACTCAATTCTCAAATGGCACTGGTAGGCAGTGATAGTAGCAGTGGGAAGATATTGAATGAGCTATGGCATAGGAGAATGGGACATTTACATCATGGAGCACTCAAGATGCTCAGAGAGACAGTACCAGGGATTCCAAAACTTGGCATGGAACACGATGACGTGTGCATAGGGTGTGTGCTTGAGAAATATGCTAAGGAAACATTCCCAAGAAGTGAAAATAGAGCAGATGGTGTGTTAGGACTTATACACTCAGATATTTGTGGCCCGATGTCCACTAGAGCTTTCAGTGGGGCCAAATATTTCCTCACCTTCATTGACGACCATTCTAAGAAAATCTGGATCTACTTCCTGAAGGCCAAGGATGAGGTCTTCGATTGTTTCAGGGAATTTAAGGCTTTCGTGGAAAATGCAATAGGGAAGAAGACCAAGGTGCTTCACTCAGATAACAGTGGAGAGTATATTGATAAAGACTTCACATATTTTTGTGCGAAGGAAGGCATCAGAAGAGAGTGGAAAACTCCATACAATCCATAGCAGAACGGGGTAGTGAAGCAGAAAAAAACAACTATAGTTGGGGCTGCAAAAGCAATGTTATATAACTAGGATTTGCCTAGGTTTCTATGGGCAGAGGCATGTAACACAATAGTGTATATTCAAAACAGAGCTCTTCATAGAGCATCGGGGAAGAAAACACCAGAAGGAGTTTTCATAGGGAAGAAGCCAGAAGTTAGTCACTTCAGGATCTTTAGCATCGTTGGTTATTGCCGTGTGCCAAATGAGAAGCGCACCAAATTAGATCATACTGCAGAGAAAGGGTTCCTCTTTGGATAAAGCAAAACCTCAAAGGCATACAGGGTCTACATTCCCAACAATAGGAAGATTGTAATAAGATGGGACGTAAACTTCATGGACGACCGAGCTTTCAAGAGATCTAACGAGAAGCCTACAGCTAATTAGAATCAGTGAGCTGAAGCTCCATTAGTCCAGCGGCAGGGGAAACCAGTGGGATAGTTGCAGGGATCTAGTACAGTGACTAGTACTAGTATTTCCTCAGGTGTAGGGGATCCAGTGAGATCTCAACAGACAGAGCAGCAGAGGCAGGATGAGGAGCTAATTGAACCTCCCACAACTAGTGGTCGAACCAGCAGAGAATTTCTTCAAACATTGAGATATGCAAAGGAGTTCATTAGAGCTCCTAGGATGAACAAGAGACAGCGTAGACAACTTGACAAGTACCAAGCATTGGTGGCTCAAGTTGCAGAACCTTCCAACTTTCAGGAGGTCGCACAACATCAGGTGTGGGTAAATGCCATGGTGGAGGAATACAACTCTATCATGACAAATGATGTTTGGGAGGTGGTGACAAGGCTTGTGGACAGGTCAGTTTTAGGTTCTCGTTGGATCTACAAGATCAAGTATGTTGCAGACAACAGTGTGGAGAAGTACAAGGCTAGATTCGTGGCAAAGGGGTATGCGCAGAAAGAAGGGATAGATTATGAGGAGACCTTCGCCCTAGTTTCCAAATACACTTCTATCCAGTTAGTTATATCCCAAGCAGCTCAAATGGGGTTGGCAAATTCACCAAATGGATGTCAAGGCAGCATTCCTGAACAAGGTGATAGAAGAAGAAGTGTAGAGAGAACAACTAAAGGGCTCCAAGACTCATGAGAGGCGCACTCATGTGTGCAGACTGAAGAAAGCTCTATATGGGCTCAAGCAGTGTCCCAAGGCATGGTATGGTTGAATTGGCAGCTACTTGCAACAGATGGGATTTGTCAAGAGTGATGCAAATCCCAACCCTTGTTATTTGATGGTAGAGGATGAGCCACTCATCCTAGTATTGTATGTAGATGATCTCTTCCTAACAAGGTCATCAAGGCTCATAGAGGACTGCAAGAGGAACATGGCAACAGAGTTTGATGTGAAGGATTTAACGTTAATGCACTATTTCCTAGGATTGGAAGTGTGGCAGAAGGACGGGGAGATCTTCCTTGGGCAAGGAAGATATGCTAAGGTATTTTGAGGTGATTCAGAATGCAGGATTGTAGACCCATGTCTACGCCCATGCTCACCAACTAGAAGAAAATAGATGTATCAAACAAAAAATATGTTGACCCCACCTTGTATAGAAAGTTCATCAGTTCTCTCGTGTATATGGTCAACACTAGGCTAGATATCTGCTTCACAGTCAATACCCTCAGTCAGTTTATTATGGAACCAAAGAGAGTACATTGGACAACAGGGAGGCACATTTTGAGGTATGTGCGTGACACAATCGAGTATGGGTTGAGATATACCTGAGGGGGTGAGGTTAGACTATGTGGGTTCAAAGATGCAGATTGGGCAGGCAGTTCAGTGGATAGGAAAAGTACCTCTGGGTACTTCTTCAGCATTGGATCAGGGGAGGTTTCTTGGTGCAACAAGAAGCAGTAGTCAGTAGCACTGAGCTCTGCACAAGCAAAGTAAATGGCAGCAAGCACAACTACGTGCGAAGCTATATGGCTTCAAAAGTTGCTAGTAAACTTGTTCAGGCAGAGGATGGAGATGACCAGTGTCTACTATGATAATCAAAGTTGCATCAAGATCTATAAGAATCCAGTGTTTCATGATAGGTCGAAACACAAATATTTGGTGTCATTTCATTAGAGATTGTGTGCAGCGTGGAGTAGTCCAGCTACAATATGTTTCCACAGATGAGCAGGTTGCGATATACTCACGAAAGCTCTAGGCATAGCTAAGTTCGTCTATTTCAGAAAATAGATGGGTATGGTGGAGAACCCATTTCAATAGCAGGGATAGAGTATTTTGGATGCATCTCAGTGGCAGTAGTTGCAATAACAGCAACAACTATTGAGAGGGAGTTATAGTGCAGATGCAGAGTTGGCAGCAATATAGCAGTGTCCATCGCAGCACAAATGCAACATCAGAGATGCGAATGGTTGGTGGGCAGTGGCAAGCAGTCACAATAACAAGACATCAGCAGCGTATGGAGGATGATGCAGGGATAGGGTGTTGGAGCAGTTCAGCGCTAGAACACCTTCCTCACTAAGAGGATGTTTTAACTTTTGTAGCATCAAAGGTGTTCTAGACTCGAAACTTTGTGGAGAGGCTAAAACACAAGAGCTCTCCATAACCCAAAAATCGTTTCTAGAAATTCCACCTAGAAGTGTCTCAATTAGATTAATAGCCTATTTTTAAATATTTCCTAAGTCTAAACTTAAGAAAAGGGGTTAATTAATTGAGAAATGTGAGACTTCTGTAGAACTCACATGGATCGATACAGATATCATCTCAGCCATCAATTATGTCTTAATTTTGGTCGTTGAAGTCTCAACTAAAGATTATAAGAGGTCGATGGGTAGTTGGAGCACACACCAGTTGCAGATACTCAGTGATCTAGGAAGTTCGACTTTCCAGTGCAGGTAATTGAACAGGAGAAATCAATTCAGTAGGTCGAGTAGCAGGTGACAGAGGGGCAGCACATAGGTTTTCCAGAGGATTTTCCAGTTCCAGAGAAACAGTGAGAGGAGGCCATATTATTTCTCCAAGAGGTTGTGCAAGGGTTGTGCAGAGCCTCAATTGAGTAGTTCGATTCAGCCAAAGCAGGGGTGGATTCAGCATCTAGTGGACGAAGAAATTTCCAAGAGGCCGGAAGAATAACTTCCATTGGCAGCAACAAATTAGACGTCACATCAAAGGTCGTTTTTGGGTAGCACGAGTGAGGCCTACGCAGAAGGTTAACGCAAAAATGTTCCAAAGCTAGTTCTGAGGCTCAAATCACTGTGGGATTGCTTGAGGAAGAGGGTACATACCCTCATATATTTTTGCTAGTATTTTTGTCAGATAGAAATGTGAAAATTTCTAAATAGAAATCCTACTGCAGTGATTAATATTATTTCTTCTACTTATTACCTCAGAAATAAGTTATCTACAGTATTCTTATGGCAAATATTGAAATATATTCTACTGCAGGCTTCACAATTAAAACATTGTAAAAAGTAAATGTTAGGAAATACACTGGCAAAAATACAACCACAATGACAGTTATTTTTGGATAATCGCCCCCGGAAAAACCCAACTTGGGAAAACCAGTGTAGCAGTGAGGGTTTTCTTTTTTTTATGCAGCAATGAAATCTAAGTACATCTATGGATGCCCAACTAGCAATCCAAACAACAAGAAAATCCGACAAAGATATTCCCTAAGCAACCGGCACTCATGTTGCCTTCACTCGCGAGTTCTTGCACTCGCAAGTTCCCGCACTGGCAAGTTCCTGCACTCGCGAGTTCCTGCACTGGGAATAACTCAGCCTCTTGCTACTGCCTCTCCGGATCTGGAAATCTTCCTCTGGATCACTGTCCCTACCCCTCTACTGCAAAGGAACTCTTTGATCAAAATTTCCTCCTGAGAACTTCTCACTTCATAAATTCGATCTCTTGATCTCTCGGTGTGTTTTCCAAATGACCCTCAAGCCCCTTCTTATATCTTCTTGTTGGACAACCAACGGACTACATTAACTCCTAATCAAAGGCTCAAATCGTTTTGACTTGATCTCTGTCTCTTTCTATAAGTTTCACCCACAATTAGATTAATACCCATTAATATTTTAATTTTCCTAAGTTTAGACTTAGGAACCTCATTAAAAATATTAATTATTTTAATAAGATCGTCTCTGGGTGGAATTTTCGAAAATGGTTCTGGGTTCTTTAGAATGCATGTGCCCAAGCCTCCCTGCAAAATTTGAGGCCTAGAGCACATCCGATGCTACCCCAAATCAACACTCCCTCTTAGCCAGGAATGTGCTCTAGCAATATACTGTTGTTGCATACTACTCTGACCCTGAAGCATCTTCCTCTGAGTTGCTAATGTCTGCTATGTTGTCCACCAACTACTACGTTGATGCTGCAACTGTATACTGCCTTTACCACTGCCACTGCCAATGCTACACCTGTAGTACATCTCCCTCTGAATGTTTGCATTTGTGCTACTCTTGGCACTACCACTGCCAACTGTCCCTACAGTGTAAACTGTTGCTGCTACTGAAACAGATTTTCAACCATACCCATCTGCTCTCGGGACTGAGTGAACTTAGCTCTTCCAAGAGCCTTTGTGAGTATATCGGCCACCTACTCTCCTATGGGGACATACTGTAGTTGTACTGCCCCACGTTAAACATAGTATTTGATAGTGACAATAGATATCTATATGTTTCGATCGATCATGAAACACTGGATTCTCAGAGAGTTTGATACAACTCTGATTATCACAGTAAACCTTGGTCGCTTCCATCCTTTTTCTGAATAAGCTCACAAGCAATTTTCTGAGCCTTATGGCTTCGCACAGTTGTGCTAGCTGCCATATATTCTGCGTCTGCTGAACTCAGTGGTACCAATTTCTACTTCTTGTTGCCCCAAGATATCATTCCTGATCCAACACTGAAGCAGTAACCTGAGGTACTTTTTCAGTCTATTGAATTACCTGCCCAATCTACATCAGTGAAACCATTCAAACTGACGTCCTCCCCTCTGGAGTACGTCAACCCATATCCGACTATTCCACGTACATACCTAAGAATGTGTCTTGTTGCTGCCCAATGCAACCTTTTTGGTTCCACCATGAACAGACTAAAAATGTTGACAACAAAACAAATGTTTGGCCTAGTGTTGACCAGATACATAAGCAACCCAATGAGTTACCTGTGTAAGGTGGGATCTACTTCTTTGTCTTCTGATGCATCTATTTTCTTCCATTTGGTGATCATAGGAGTAGCCATGGGTCGGCAATCTTGCATTCTGAATCTCTTCAAAAAAATTGTAGCGTACCTTCCTTGTCCAAGGAAGATCTCCCCATTCTTCTACCAAACTTCCAACCCTAGAAAATAATGCATCAATCCCAAATCCTTCATATCGAATTCAGCTTCAAGATTCTTCTTGCAATCCTGGATGACCCTGGATGACCCAATTAGGAACAGGTCATCTACATATAGCACCAGAATAAGTGGCTCATTCTCTACCAACAAATAGTAGAGATTGGGATCAGCATCACTCTTGACAAATCCAAACTACTGCAAGTAACTATCAATCCGACCATACCATGCTCTGGGTGCCTGCTTGAGCCCATATAGGGCTTTCTTTAACTTGCAAGCATGAGTTTTGAAGCCTTCGGGTTGTTCTATATACACCTCCTCTTCTATCACTTTGTTCAAGAATGTTGTCTTGACATCCATCTGGTCAATCTCCCATCCCATTTGAGCTACTAGGGATATAACAGATCTGATAGAGGTGTATCGAGCAACTGGGGTGAAGGTCTCTTCATAGTATATTCTTTCTTTCTGAGCATACCATTTTGCTACGAACATTACCTTGCACTTCTCTATGTTGCCCTCTGTAGCATACTTGATCTTGTAGATCCATCGTGATCCTACAACTGATCTATCTTCTAGTCTAGGTACTACTTCCCAGACATCATTCATCATGATGGAGTTGTATTCTTCCACCATGGCATCCACCCATACTTGGTGTTGAACAGCTTCCTAAAAGCTAGAGGGTTTTTCAACTTGAGCTACCAATGCTTGGTATCTGTCTGGTTGTCTACGCTACCTCTTCTGGGTTCTAGGAGCTCCAACAAACTCCTCTGCGTCCCTCAGTGTCTGTCGTACTTCTCTGCTAGTTCTACCACTGGTGGTGGGAGGCTCAACCTACCCTTCCTCCTGATCCTGTCGTTCAGTCTGTTGAGAATCATCTGTGTTTCCTCCTTCTGAGGAGATACTGGTGCTGGTCATTGTACTCGATCCAAGTGTATGTCCTCCTGCCTATCCTTCTTGCTGCCCCTGCTGCTCTTGGATTAACAAAACATCTCCTGACGAGATTTCTTGAAAGCTCTATCTTCCATGAACTTTGCATCCTGTCTTACTACAATCTTCCTGCTGCCAAGAATGTAGATTCTATATGCCGTTGAGGTCTCGTTGTATCCTACGAGATACCCTTTTTCTATAGTCTAATCCAGTTTACTGTGCTTCTCGTCTGGAATGTGACAATAAGCCACCCTTCCGAATATCCTGAGATGACTGACTTCCGGCTTCTTCCATGTGAAAACTCCTTCAGGCGTTCTCTTCCCCAATGCTCTATGAGGAGTTCTATTCTGGATATATACTGATGTGTTGCAAGCTTCTGCCCATAGATACCTAGGTAGATCCTGATCATACAACATAGCTTTGGCTGCCCCAACAATAGTTTTGTTCATCTATTCTGCTACTCCATTCTGCTCCTGATTATATGAAGTTGTCCACTCTCTTTTGATGCCCTCCTTTGCGCAAAAATATGTGAAGTCTTTGTCTGTATATTCTCGACCATTCTCTGAATGCTATACCTTTATCTTTTTCCCTGTCATATTTTCAACAAGAGCCTTAAACTCTTGGAAACGATCAAAGACCTCATCCTTGGTCTTTAAGAAATAGATCCAGATTCTTCTGGAGTGATCATCGATAAAGGTGACGCAGTATTCGCCACCACTAAGAGTCCTTGTGGACATAGGACTGCAGATATCTGAGTGTATTAATCTTAGTATACACTTTCTCTATTGCTACTTCTAGAAAAAATTGCTTTAGCGTACTTTCCTAGCACACATCCTCTATACAAGTCATCATGTTCACTACTAAGGACTGGTAGCCTTGTAACGGTCTCTCTGAGCATCCTCAATGCTCGATGGTATAAGTGCCCCATTCGCCTGTGTCATAATTCATTTCACTCCTCACCATTACAGTTGTTGCCTATCAATGTCATTGGTGATTCGAGTTGCAACCTATACAACGTGTTGCTTCGAACCCCAATTTTCTTTTTATTCTTCCAGCTTGGATGCTTGACATATACCTTCTTTCCTATGAAGTATACATCATATCCCTTGTCATGTAACTGGGACACTAAAATTAAGTTCATTCCTAATCCTAGTACACGCAGAACATTGGTGGCTCAGATGCTGGTTTCTGCTTCCGTCTGAAAAGCTAAGGTGCCTCTCCCTACTGGAGTACATTTCATTTTGTTTCCCATAGTTATTAGGAAGACCATTTGTTCTTCTTGATAGCTTGAGAAATGTTCTCATACTCCACTCATATAAGCTGAAGCCCCGCTATCAATGTACCAAACATCCATTGATGCTGAATTTGCTAGGCATGCAAATTCTTCATCTAATCTGGTAGATAAATCTGAGACATTTTGAGTATCCATATTGTGCCAATTTCTGATGCTAACTTGTCCCAGCAACTACTGCAGGAAAAATTGTCCCACCTGAGACAACCCTCCTTGTTGAATCTTCTGCTACATTGTACCTTCTACCACTGATAAATTTCGATTGGAAAGACTTACCTCTCTATCAACTCACTCAGAGAGAGTTTTCCCATGAAATCCAATCTCCTTGGCTTGAACTGCGCAATCCTCTGGGAGATTTGAATTTCTACCCTTGCAGGAATTTCGAATTCCCTTCTCCTTTCAATGTTGGGTCCTTCGGCTTCTCTCTTTTGCTTCCCTGTAACTTTGATACCATGTGAAACTTTCTAAATAGAAATCCTACTGCAGTGATTAATATTATTTCTTCTACTTATTACCTCAGAAATAAGTTATCTACCGTATTCTTACTGCAAATAATGAAATATATTCTACTGCAGCCTTAACAATTAAATCACTGCAGAAAGTAAATGTAAGGAAATACACTGGCACAAATACAACCACAATGACGCAGTTATTTTTGGACAATCGTACCCGGAAAAAACCCCAACTTGGGAAAACCGGTGCAATAGTAAGGATTTTTATTTTATTATGCAGCAATGAAATCTGAGTACATTTATGGATGCCCAATTGGCAATCCAAACAGCAAGAAAATCTGGTAGAGATATTCCCTAAGCAACCATGGCACTCGTGTTGCTTGCACTGGCATTCTTGCACTTGCGCGTTCCTACACTCGCGTTCCTACAATCACACATTCTTGCACTTGCGAGTTCCTGCATTCGCGCGTCCCTGCACCCATGATTTCTTGCACTCGCGCGTTCTTGCACTGGGAATAACTCAGCCTCTTGCTACTGCCTCTTCGGATCTGGAAATCTTCCTCCAGATCACTGTCCTCGCCCCTCTGCTGCAAAGGATCTCTTCGATCAAAATTTCCTGCTGAGAACTTCTCACTTCAGAAATCTGATCTCTTGATCTCTCGGTGTGTTTTCTAGATGGCCCTCAAGCCCCTTCTTATATCTTCCTGTTGAATAACCAACAGCCTAGATTAACTCCTAATCAAAGGCTCAAGCCTTTTTGACTTGATCTCAGTCTTTTTCTAGAACTTTCATCCACAATTAGATTAATACCCATTAATATTTTAATTTTCCTAAGTTTAGACTTAGGAACCCCATTAAAAATATTAATTATTTTAATAAGATCATCTCCAGGTGGAATTTCTCAAAACGATTTCTGGGTTCTTTGGAATGCATGTGCCCAAGCCTCCCTACAAAATTTGAGGCCTAGAGCACATCCAATGCTACCCAAAATCAATAAGAAATTCTAGTTTGGCGTCATTTTATTGTACTCAAAAATTTTGTTGCATAATAATAAAACCCTTAGCTCCTGCACCAGTTTTCCCACATTGGGTTTTGCTAGGGACATTTGTCCAAAAATAATTGTCATTTTTATGTGTGTGTGTGCTAGCATTTCTCAGTTCCTACTTTTTGCTTTCGCAGTGTTTTATTTGGTGAAGAAATTGTAGTGTGACTATTTCGTTATTTTGCCGCAAACAAAATAAACTGCATAATTAATTTATCAGTTAGGAGAAATATTTCCAGTTGTTGCATTTCAAGGAATTCTCACACATAAGTCCCCAAGTGAATATCAGGTCCCTATCTCAAATAAGGAACCTCCAAAAAAGATGGAAAGTGATCCTCCAAATCAAAAATTGGTCATGAGATCCTCCAATGACTAATGTGACATCCTCATGTGAGGTTGACCCTCATATCAAGTAAATAATAGCTCAAAAAGTGATGAAAGAAGACAGGACTAAAGGATCTTCAAAGTGGAATGTCAGGAGACTCATGCATGTAGAAATAGCCCAAAAGTGCTTTGGATAATGTGACCAATGCACTACCTGAAGATATGTGAAACTACCTTGAGAAACATGAAACTATATAAGCATTCGTATGTTAGTTTTTGTAGCATCAGAGGTGTTCTAGTCTCGAAACTTTGCAGGGAGGTAAAAACACAGAAGTTTTCCATAACCCGAAAATCGTTTCTGGGAATTCCACCTAGAAATGTCTCAATTAAATTATTAACCTATTTTTAAATATTTCCTAAGTCTAAACTTAGGAAAAGTGGTTAATTAATCCATATTAATTGAGAAATGTGTGAATCATCTAGAAACTCACACAAATCAATCCAGAAATAATTTTAGCCATCGATTATGTTTTAATCTTGGTCATTGGAGTCCCAACTGGAGATGATAAGAAGAGGTTGATGGGTAAATGGAGAACACACACTTGAGATCAATTTCCTTGGGCAGTTCGATTTTCCAGAGAACAACAGCAGTTGCCGCAAGAGTTCGAACCAAAGAAGAGAAGTAGAGGTAGAGGGGGCAGGCACAGTGATCTAGAGGAAGATTTCCAGATCTGGAGAGGCAATAGCAAGTGGCAAAAGTATTCCACGCAGAAGCTTCAGCAAGGCAGTGCGATTTAACTGGAGCGGAAGTCGATTCAACTTCCAGAGGCCTAGAAAGTCTTCCAGACGCCCGGAGAGTTACTTCCAGCAACAGAGACAGGTAAGACGGCTTGATCAGAGGCTGAACAGAGCAACACGTACGAGAGGCAGCGCAAGGACTACGCAGAGGGCCTGCGTAAGGGTTTGGACCAATGTTACTTGGAAGCGGGAGCGGAACCGGGGAGCGGGAGCGGGAGCGACCATTTTCAGAAGCTCCCGGTTTGGGAGCGAATCCGGGAGCGATTTTTTAAAAATATAT
>APFE030915566.1:50015-100210 GCA_000404065.3 Pinus taeda
CTGCTCCTTTTTGATAGCTAGCAGCTGGTACATTTGATAAACTTTGTCATGATTTTACACAGCTTCTAACCTTTGATATTTACAGCAAGATGAAATTTTTCTTTTGTTTTTTATAAGGCTATGCAAGTTATATTTTTTTTTACTCTTTTTTTTTGTGTGATTATAAGCATGCCTTGTCCTCATTTTCTTTTCTTTTTACTATATTTGTTTTCATTCTTTTGCTGTGCAATTTACATATATAATTTGCTGTGTGTAATAGTGTAGGGTTTGAGCATGTAGCATGGGGAAAAGGTAGGATTTGTATGGTTAAAAAGAACTAGGGTTTGATAGAATTTAGGGGTAGGGTTTGTATAGTTAATTTGCAAATGAGATCAATAAATATGACATATTAACATATGTGATTAACATGGGAAAAGGAAAGGAGGGACATAAGGAAAAATTGCCTTGAAAAACAAACAAACTGTCATAACATATGCTTGCAAAACAACCATCATTCAACCTATCTTCTATTGATTTCTTGCATGAAATTATGACCATAATACTCCTTTGCAATCATAACACCATCACAAACCACGTGGAGGAGACATACCTTGATAAATTTGAGAGGATTTGGAGAAGTTTAACTGTTTGGGTGAGTTTTTGTGCAGGCAGCCAGAATGGTCATGCACCACTCTGGAATGGTCGCGCACCACTGTAATGGTCGCGCCCGTGTAGTTTTATACAGCGAAAAACTCACCGAATGGTCCCGCACCACCCAGGTGGTCGCGCACACCTGTGGAATGGTCGCGCACCACTCAAGCGCTGGATTTGCAGAAAATTGCCACGAAATCGCCTTCTTTGCCTCTAGCACGAAATTTTCTCTTTCAATTGCACAATAAGAGTGACTAAAGAGGGAAATTAGCTTTTATAGGGTCATTTGAAAAAAATTTAACTTTAGAACCCACTTTCTAATGTTTTCAACTTGTTTTTCTTTTTAACACTGTTTAGAGTCTTTTTGTCTTGAAATGAGCTCTTTTGATGCGTTTGACTCCGTTCTTTTTGCAGGTTGACCATCTGATGGGTTGTGGTGAAGGAAACAGGGTTGTTGCCGGTACTTTTGCAAATTTCTGAAAATTTCTCTATTTTTACAAATTTTCTCATGACCTTGGACTTAAAAACAGGGTTTTTAAATCCAAGGCACTAAATGACATGTAGCTGATGAAAATAACATTGAAATAGATGTACATACTTCCTTCTGGCTTGCTGGGCACTCACTGACCTTAACTCATGACCTTGAAATGATTTTGACTCAAAACCCTAGACCTAAGACCTGGGACCTCAAGACAAAAATAACAACAAGTATGACTCAATTACATTGTAGTATGACCTCATCCAGCAAAGCCAAGAAGGGAACAAAGACCAGCTCCTCCATTCAGTGTTATGGCATGCCTAGAGGGATGCAAAATTGACACTGATGAGACACCTAACTATGCATATGCAAAGAGCTTATTGATCACTGATGGAGGGCTCAAAACCGACACTAACAGTATAATCGATGGTCCACCTATATTATGCGATGGGAGTGTTATGTCGTCAAAACTTCCTTTTGTCAATATCGAGCGGCTCCTTTGACATTTCATTGTCGGATAATAGACGTTACATTAAATTAGTTCGATTAGAGTTTTGAATATCATACACAGTGTTCTATCAATGTGGAGTACGAAATCTCACAATGTCACATCAAATATTCAATAGATAGTAGTTTCATTTGGTGGGAGTGTCATATGTTTGATGCTTCATTTCGTTAGAGGTGCGTCGATATCTGATGCTTGTATTTTTGTCCAAAGGGAGTGTCATTTGTCTGAAGCTTCATTCTATCAGTTTTGTATCGATTATCCAATGATTATCCCTACCAATAAGAGTCGAATATAAGATAGATAACATGTTCCGTCGAATATTCGACAAATGTCTGTGCATTAAAAAAAATATAATTCTATGGCTTTTTTATCCCAATCATTTTTACTTTTAGGATTTTTATTGCTTCAATCAATACAACAATGTGAGCTCAATACACTGATGATTCAAATTTAATCCTTTACCTCCATAGATCAATAAACAAACCTTTATAAGGATTAGTCACTGAATCGTCTTTTCTTGAAAACTTGAGGCTTGTGTCAAATACTATGGTTTTCCTTACAATGATGTTTTCCTTTATATATATCAAGAGATACTTCATGAACCTAATCCAAAACATGTGCCTAATCACCAAAATTTACCATAAACAAATTACTATGGATTGGTGAAGTTCTAGTTGAAAATACTCCTCAAAGAGTACAACTTCATTTATTTTCATCCACCATCCACAAGAGTTTCAGACATAGTCAATTAACAATTGAAAATTTTTTATTTTATTTAGTTCTTATAATAGGGCACAAATATCACTTAATATAGTTCATATCATAAACACTGAGAGATAGCTTAGCTTAGAAAAGTTTTCATGGTGAGAATTATGCGCAAGCATAGCTGCATATTTGTCACAAAATTTTCCATGAGTGTTTGCAACAAGGAGGTTCAAGCAAGCTTAGATAAATGCCTTAGCAATAACCTTTGTAAAACCCACAAAAAAACTCAAATAAATCCTCCAAAGGCTTCTCAGATCAAATACAGCAAGGGCTCAAAAGGGACTACTAAAATCATCCAACGAATATTTCTAAATGGGCCCAAAAAGGTAAATTTATACAAAATACACACTATCATAGTCACTCACTTCTAGATTAGTTTCACGAGAGTCGAATAGGCTTTAAAGCTATCCCATGAATTTTTTTAGCTGGAAAAGTGTGCCAAGAGGAAAAGAGCTAGTGTGAGCCTCACGAGCCACTGAATTTGGTATAGGAAGACCTATAAAATTTGGCATAGTCTTGATAAACGCAACATAATAATAATGATGATGGAATGATATAATATCACAATAATTGTCATTGTAATAAGAGAAAACATTTAAAAGAATCCTTAATTTTTTTTCCCTAGTTTCCTCAACATGGTATCAGAGCTAAGGTCGTGTGTATAAGGGAAAAGTATAAGGTCACTAGAGGCTACAAGATTGGCAAAGAATTCATTCCTCCTTGGCTAAGATCCTAGAGAAGGCTAGACTCAAATTCTGGGCACATTATCAAGGCCTAGTCACCATATTTAGAACTCAAGGGAATGAAGAAGTTATAGATCATTTTAGCTCTGTTTTCAGGGTCCAAGAGGCCTACTCTCAAGCTATTGGAAAGACGAACCTGTATCAAAGAAGATAGAAGCCTTGTGCAATGTAATTAGACATATTCTTAGTGTCAAGATATCCAAACTATGTATATCAAAGTGTGATTTTTTATCTTTGACTCAAAAAGCCTAAAGGCCTAATTCATTAGCTCTAAGAAGGTTGATACCTTTGGAAAAGGGAGCGAACTTATGGAAATTTATTAGAAGGATTGTTTCCGCCATCTCATGAAGTTGAAATTATAGTAATAACCTTAGACTTGAAGTTCTGGGAATATTTGTGGGCCTATTATAGGTTGTGAATATTGAGACAAGAAGAGTCTCGAGACCTGATCGCCTTCTAGGCATACGTGTAACATTGAAGGCTTGATACTCAACCTTATAACACTTAGTGAAGGATCCGAGTAGTTTTGGGCATATTACTCTTGTTAAAGGTATGAACTCTTCGTCTCAAAGAAGATTGACATTCATCTATATCGTTGTGTAGAACTAGATGAATTTTGAAGGCATTATGTAAGGATGGATCTCATCTACAATCAAAGTAAATATTGTAAACATATATCCTTGTGACATAGTTACCCTATACTCTTTGCAAGATCAATTTTGTGGAAACGAGACATTGTGACAAAAGATTGCAATCACTAAACATGTGTGTGTGTGTGTGTGTGTGTGTGTGTGTGTGTGTGTGTGCGTGTGTGTATTCTCTGAAGAACTGACAATCAAGAGAGTTGATCTACAATTTTTGAGTATCTCATTAAGAATCCTATGCACTGTGAAATATTCTTCACTACTTGTTATGAAGACAATTTCAAATTTGTGCTCTAATTCAATTATGGGTTCAAGAAGGCAATAGTACGGCTCTGTGTTGAAGAGAGAAATTCTGAGCACACTTGGAAAACACACTTGTCATCTTATATATCTCTGTATATTTGGAAAAAAACTGTGGATATTTGTCATCCTTGCGAAGGAGCAGCCTTCTTTGTTTGAACAAGACACTTCATAAATTTTGAAGGAGAAATATACCAATCCTAGAGGAATCTGAAGAAGTAAATTTGGAACAATTTTTGGAACATCTTGAAGAAATAAATCTAACTCAACCTACACATCAGTCAATTGTTGAATTTAACCCTTGGCCATCCAATATGTCTTCATTTTGCAAGGAGAGAAACAAGCTCGAAGGGACCTTCGACTACTAAGGATTGAAGAAGAGGATTAACTTAATCCTCATTGAAAATGATGCCATGGATTATGCTCTAGGAAATCATATATAACCAAACAAGAAGGACACAAATGCATGGAACAAATATTTTAAAGGTGAGATAAGAGCTCAAAGGATATTGGTGGAGTCAATTAAAGATACGATTATCCCTTTTGTGGCAGAATTAAATAAGGAAAAGGACATCTATGAGAGATTGAATAAGATGTATTCAATGAGTACCTAAGGTCAAAAAGATTGCACTAAGGAGCAAGTTGTACAAAGCAAGAATTCCTTTTGAAGAAGGCATTGCATCCCATCCTATGAAGATGTCTCAACTAAGAGATCAGTGGCATTCTCTTGGTGAAACAATTACTAATGCATAAATGACAACATGTGTTCTCAATGCACTTCCTTTGGAATGAAACTCCTTTGTGGCCAACATACACTGATGAAAGGAAACAACTAGTTTCGATGAATTTTGGTCCCAATGTGTGATGGAAAAATTCCAGATGAAGGAAAATGAGGAAACTGGTCCTCTTGGAAAGTGTTATCGCAGTTCAAGTTTCATGGGAAACTTAATGTAATATGGTGTTCTAAGTTTTAAACAGTTTTGGGGTGCGCTAACATATAATTTGTCAGCGACGATTTAACAACTAAAATGAAAAAGCACTAACAGATTGAAATTTAAGCGAATGGTTTAATTTCTGAATAGTTTAAAGCTAGCAGATTGTGCGATTAAAATGATTGCGACATGCATATAAAAAACTTCATCTACAGTAAATGAAATTCTTCCTATACATACTCATGAAATCTTTTTCTAATTAATTTAAAATATAAAACTATTATATTTAATTTCGTATTTTAAATTAAATAATAATGAAAAATATATATATATATTTATCAAACTCTCACCTTACCTCACATTCTCACCATGTAACTTTACCAGTGCAATTTACCCATTCACTCACCATTCCACTCCATTTACTTTACTTTCCATTCACTCCATTTATTCACCATTTTGGAAAATCAAGCATGGATACTATTCCAATGAGCAAAGGGTTTTTATACAGCTGCATCATTTTTTAAATCTTCTGCTCTTTCTTTAAAAAGGATGGACCAAAGGAAACTCTGCCTCCAAGGATAACCACCCTTCGAGAGATGTAGATGATTGGGTTTAATAATCATTTCTCATCTTAAAGCTTTTTTATGTGATGCTAAGGTGCAATGCCTGTGATATTTAATGCTACTCTTCTTAATAGTATTGAAGTGACTATATATATTGACAGTGAGCCAAGATGATTGGTTATTTCATTTTGTTTATGCAAATGTGACCAAATATCACATTTGGCATACAAGTTCACAAAATCATTGCCCATAACAATATCATATTCGAATACGAGTGGAAGAGTATTCTGAGGGTAAAAGATTAACATCAAATTTTCAGCCTAATATTTATGAAACCATTCCAAATCCAGTTGTTAAGGAGAGGAATGAGCAAAATTTGTCTCGTGATTTTATAAATCCAATAAGATCAGCATACTTAGCACTTGAAAGAGCCTTCAGAAGGATAGATGGCAACAGATCTCAAATTCTCCAGAGTTAAAGACAAATTATCCCAGAAATCGAAAAAGCTAATGCGCATTTTTAAGTAGAGATCCCATATTTATGGCACTAAATCAGCAATTCCAGATTTGCAAGGCACAGTTCGTAGTTAAAGCACAAGTGGCAGCAAAAATTCCAGATTCCAAGGCATTCACTCCAACCATACCCACCAGCAAACCCGTATTCGAGATTCCGCTTTGATTTATTTTGTTCATTATTTGATTATCAGTTAAAGAGATTATTTGCTATTTTTGTTATTCATTTATTGCAAAAAGTTATTTTATCTTTTGGAAAAATATGCCCTTGTAATTTGGCCTATTTAATGATTGCTTTTGTAACAGTAAAGAGGGGAATCTTTTGAAAATGCATACTTTGGGTATATTTTTTGAGATTTGTATAATTTTAAGCAGTGTTACATACGTAGTTTTTATAAATTCATATGTGAATGATTTCTTGTATATTTTTCTATTGTGTTTTTTCTATTTAGTCAAAACTTTGATCATTACATTTTTAGTATTTGAATAAAGAATTTTTAGTGTTTGAATAAAGTTTTATTATTTGGAATTTGTATTTAACTCTCTATTTCATGTTATTCAAAATATTTAATGTTTTTTTAGCTTAGATATCATTTGCAAAAATCATATTGTTATGTTTTTTATATTTATTTCCAGAGTCTTTTACTATATTTTTTTTATATGTCTAAGAAACCATGATCTATCTTGCCTTTGTTAGAGTTGGTCATATAACTTACGACTAGCAAATATCTTTTTCTATCAAAAACTTAATGATTAATGGTCCATTTTCTTTCCTTTCCAAACCAAAATCATTTGTTACCAATTCAATATGCCTAATAAACGAATTAATGACCTACTACTACAATGACCTTGAGTAATAGAGTTAAGGAGAAATCTCTCTCTAGGTTGAAGGGTGTTGGCTTGTTGGGCCTAACTCAAATTTAGAAATGATTTAGCCAAACAAATTTCGAAACTACCGGCCCTTTCGGCAACAGTCCGCGGTGCGCGGATTGAGGTCTCACCCGAGGTAGTATGGGAGGGTGTTGGAACCAGGTTTCCGCACCCTAGGGATGTCTTGATGAGGTCTAGAAAGTTCGCACAACCGTCTGACCTTCACAACTTGTGCGACTGTTTTTGCGCAACTCTGTAAAGAGCATGAAAATGTGCTATCTAGATCCTTTATCTTCACTATGCTATTGTTATAGATCTTGACTTAATTGTATATACCCAATATTCTTATTGACCATTCAACATTCATAACAAGTGCACGCAATCATAAAACTGTAAAGAGATGCGTAAATATAATAGAAGCATAAACACACAGATCTACAAGTAGATGCACAATATTTTAGAATCGACTTATCTTTTATTATTCCTCTGTTTCGATACAATCCCAACTCCGCCTTGCGCACTCAGCTGCAGAGCCTCTTACTACTACTACGACCCAAAACTCAAATTTACAGGCTCAAAGTGAATTCCTCATTCAAAAACCCATATTACTTCTCAACTTCTCCAAAACTACCTTTTACACTTAAAGCCTCACTCTACTTATACAATTCCATGGTCTACGGACCATGGGTAGGCCGACACATTCTATATTAAATTACATTATTTTAGAGCAGACAACCCTAGACCCTCACACTCTATGCCCGCATTTTGCGGGGTCTTTACATTACATTGACCAAAACTCAAGCTTTAAGCCCGAAAAACATGCTATGGGGGGATCCACTGCCTAATGGATCCCCAACACAATCATCGTGACTCGTCCCGAGTCACTCGGCTGGTGTGGTGATATTCGCGCAGAGTCCATCCAGAACTTTGGTGCTTCGCTTACGTTCGCAGCACATAAGTCCAATGTCTATTGTACTAGTTGTGCGTGTATCTCTGCGTCGTTGTCAGGTGCAATTCCTTATGTGAGTGCATACATGCCTTGCATCTATGCCAGCTTTCCCTCGATCTTGGCAGTGACCATGAATGCTTCCTCGAGCCAAGGATGGATGCGTGATTTAAGCAATGTTTCTTTCTGATGCGCGTCGTCCACCTGTTCCTTTAGAGCCTAGGCCTCTCACATCTTGGCCAGTCTCTGAGTACGGGCGACCATCTGTGCGGTCCCCAGACATTTTCATAGGCCTACTGCAACTCCCATGCTTCTGTCTCTACACACTGTAGCGTTGGGCCTTCCTATAGTGAAGTGAGGGAGAAGAGGAAGAGTGATTGACTTAACAAGCCTATGTAATCCTATATGGCGCGCTCTATTTCTTCCAACCCCGATTGAATGGTGCGGTGGAGCTACTCTCTGACTTCCGAGGGTGTAGAGGGTTGTGCTTTCAGCTGCAGTTCCGCAATCTACAGGTTGAGCTCCAACTGGATCCTCATTGCTTCCTCCTTTGCCTCGTGGAATCCATTGGCCAATTTGTGGATCCGCATACCTACTAATAAGTTTATTGCAATCTCTAGCTCAGGGCGCGGCGACATGCTTCCTCGATGATTTGCTCCAACTACTGAGTCTGTGCTAAAACTTCATCGCGTTGGAGGCTTAGTTGCTCGATGTTGATTCGTTTTTCACTGAGCATTTGTACTGCGTGTGGATTTGTTGAACTCCTAGCCCTGGATTCTGTATCGGTGTTTCATACAACCTCATCACCATCTCCAATGCTTCGGCCTGGGTTGAAAGCTTCTGTTGTGACAGCGTCGTCCTTAGGTGGGGTGTCAAAGATGCCACAAACCATGTGCGGTGCTACGCATCCATTGCCGTCATATTAGCCTTGCAAATTGTACTCTTCAGCCGCTGATCCAGATCCCATGGGGTATCTCCTGGAAGCATCGTGATCTCTTTAAATCTGATGATTGACTGTTTTTTTTTATTTCAGCTAGCTAAATTCTCTGTTCAGCGCATTTTGGATCTGTGTTATTCCTGCATTTGGGTGATGATTTGAGTGCTTGATATACCATGTCAATGCGCGATCCTGCATCACACTCACCAATGTAGCCTTCTTAATGTTGTCATCCATAACCCCTTTTGCTTCCCACACTGCTCTTACCACAAACCAAACTAATCCGGATCCTCATTCCCTACTCCTCTAAATAAGAGTAGCTTAATCGCGCTCACCATACTGAGCTGTTGGTTTGGTGGAGATGGTGTGGGTGAAGATGGAGGTGAAGGAGGTGAATCGAGTGGTGGCATAAGTGGAGATGGTAACTGTGGAATGCACTATCTTATCAAACAGACCACACTTCTCAGAGAGACCCAAGTGAGCTCTTCCTCGCTCTCTCACGAAGGTGAAATTAAAGGACTATTTCCTAATTCCCCTCTACGTCTGTCGATCTTTTCGCTCCGCGTCATTCCAAACATTAATCTATTCGCATCACCCATTTCTCACATAACAACATCTTAATCCAAGAATTCAAAGATTTAATGTACTTACCTCACGGACCCTTGAGGAAATGTCTTTTTGCTTCGATGTAGCTCATAGTCATGTCTATCGCATATTTAGTGATAAACCCCCCTATTATTCGGTCGAGCCAATGGGCCACAGCTCATGCGATCTTATCTTTTGATGTCTCTAATCTGTGCACTAATTATGGAGTCCACACTATTGGTTGATCGAGCTTATACCTTCCTTGGCTATTGGCTAACCTTGCAATCCACTCATATAGTTCAAAAGGGAAGGATGCAAAGAAGATCTCATGGATTTTCATATATATTTAGCGATCCAGCCACCTCTTCTTGGATATCTGCGAAGTTTTGTTTTCCTGTGTCATGAACTCCTGAAGCTTTTTGTCCAAGCACTCTTCAATTTCCTCCTTCATAGGGTTCTAATGGCACGACATCAAACATCCCTTAGGGAGATCCCAGTCCCGGCAACGGAACCATTTGTTGGCTTGTTGGGCCTGACCCAAGTTCAGAAGTGATTTAGCCAAACAAATCCCAAAACTACCGGCCCTTTTGGCAACAGTCTGCAGTGCGCAGACTGAGGTCTCGCCCGAGGTAGTATGGGAGGGTGTTGGAACCAGGTTTTTGCACCCTAGGGATGTCTTGATGAGGTTTAGGAAGTTCGCAAACCCAACCTACGCACTTGCACTACTCCACGCAACCATCTAACATTCGCAACTTGTGTGACTGCTTCCGCGCAACTCTATAAAGAGTGCAAAGAGGTGCTATCTAGATCCTTTATCTTCACTATGTTACTATTATAGATCTTGACTTAATTGTGTGTACCCAATATTCTTATTGACCATTCAACTTTGATAACAAGTGTGCGCAGTCATAAAACTGTAAAGAGATGCATAAATGCAACAGAAGCATAAACACACATATCTACAAGCAGATGCACAATATTTCAAAATCAACTTATCTTTTATTAATCCTCTATTCTGATATAATCTCAACTCCGCCCTGCACACTCAGCTGCAAGGGTCCACGCACACAGTTGCGAACTCTACAAGGGCTCTGCACACTCAATTGCAGAGCCTCTTACTACTGCTACGACCCAAGACTCGGACTTACAGACTCAAACTGAATTCCTCATTCAAAAACCCATATTACTTCTCAACTACTCCAAAACTAGTTTTTACACTTAGAGCCTCACTCTATATATACAATTCCATGGTCCGTGGACCATGGGTAGGCCGACAAATTCTATATTAAATTACATTATTTTAGGGCAGACAACCCTAGACCCTAGCACTCCGCGCTCACATTTTGTGGGGTCTTTACATTACATTGACCAAAACTCGGGCTTTAAGCCCCAAAAACATGCTATGGGGGGATCCACTACCCAACAAAGGGCCAACTTTCAATCCCAAAGAAGTTTTGAATATTACCTCAGTGAGTTTCCTTTCATAGCCAAGGAAAACTTCTGAGTGATAACAGAAAGTCTCAAGATTATGCAACAAAGATGAAAACATTGGGCAAAGGAAAGTTAGGAAGATCTTGTCATCCAAAGAATGAAGGATTACCTGATCCTGTGTTTTGATAAGCATGATGGAAGGAGGGACTTTAAGGACCCTTGAATCCTTGGGTACTATGATATATAAATACAGATTTACGGTATAATCATGGGACTTTGGATGCCTAAAAGACAATAATTAGTAGCAACACAATTCATGAATTTGATATAACAGTCATCTCACATACAGAATCCCTAATCATGTTTGTGTTATTTTTCTCAAGAATAAATAGATAGACACCCATAGAGAAAAATGGCTTATAACATATAGTATTACAATATTTATATTGCCAAATATAAATTTAATAGGAATATTATATAGAATTTATTTCAATCCAATAACATGATATTTTTAATAGCAAGTTATTAAGCCACATTATAAATAAACTAAGGATATACACATATTATTTCACCAAATTTCTTTACTATGGATGCTATGGGGATGAATATGGTATCTTAGGGTCTGAAAAATGTTTTGGATTTCCTTCAAAATGAGTTTCATGACATGGATGTTAATGATTGTTTTTAGCAATTTTTGTGCAAACGAGAAACCCATAACTTTTAACTAGATTGAAGGGCATGGAAAATTAGTGATGTGTGATGCTATTATCACCAAGGAATTTGTCAACAAGGTTTTGAAGACAACTATTCTATTTTTTTTTAATTTGAACAAGCTCAAGAACATAATTGAATCTGCACTAACTACCGCAATGAGAGGCTTCAATGCTCACACATCCAATAGTTTTTACTATATTACGTATAACTAATCTATATATCGGTTACATTTTATAATCTATATTAATCTAACAAAATTCTAACAAATATTAGTTTTTAATTCACAACAGTTTGTGATTATGATGACAATTTAAGTACATATCACTGTAATGTCCATGATGGAATGTATGAATTGTCGTCCCCACATTGCCCATCAATGATTATAACCTTGAATGGGCTAGCACTAGCTTATCATCATCATCTCAAAACGACTCGAAAAATGAAAATTTACCATGTTTTTCATCATCACTTTATAGTCTCATAGATGGCCCCTTCTACAGATTATATGCATGAATTTGTGGCAAACCATCCCCTCTAGCTAGCTTATGATTGATTGTAAGAAGAAGTGAATAAAGGAAAATTTATTAGGGGATCTTGTCAACAAAGATACATCAATTGTATATTGTTCACTTACTGTCACAATCAATTGTAGGATAGGTAGAGGTGATAGACTTCAATAAATTCATGCATATAATCTGTAGAAAGTATCATCTATGAGATAGTGTGAAGTGATGATGATAGAAATTGTAAAATTTCATCTGCTGAATCATTTTGAGATGATGAAATAGACCAATACTATCCCATTCAAGGTTATAATCATATACAGGCAATGTGGGGAGGACAATTCATATATTACATCATGGAAATTACACACATATGTATTAAAATTTTCATCATAATCACAAATTGTTGCGATTAGGCATTGAAGTAGGAGTACCTAGCACCTAAATTAGGAGTGTGGTAGTGTATGATGGAGTGGGATAGGGATACAAAGTAGTAGATGGTTTACTTATCATGGGCACAAATTGCATAAAGGCTTAGTTTAACATGGGAATCTGATTATAGGCTCTTGGTGTTCCTAATGGAGTTAACAGACTTATACCACAAATTTATTAAATATATGGTACTCTACACCCTCCTTGTATTTGAGGATAGTGAACTAGGGGTATCAAGTCTAGGTGCGATAGCACATCCCTGGTGTATATCCTTACCCTACCTGTCTCTCTATCCATATGGACCAAAGTGATGATGTATCAACCTAGTTTTTCTTGCCAAGATGGATCAACTATGAATCTATGATGATTGTATTGGGATATAAATATATGAATGGCCCATCACATTGATTTGTAACCAAATCCATGGAAGGATCTAAATCTCAATAAAATGTCAAATGTTAAAGAGAAATAAAGTTAATATTTAAACTTACTCTCTGCCCTACATTTATAAACATGGTAGCAGAGTCAGGTTTTGAAGTGAGAGAAGAAAACAAGATCAACTTGGCACCATCTCCTCTCAAGAAGAGTGAATTCCCTAGTCTAAATTTGTGAAGGCAAGAAGAACAAAAACATGGGCATAATTACTAGCCCTAATTGTATAGATAAGGTTGATAGTATACACAGAAAGGAGTAAGGGGTTTTGGAGGGATATAATAACTTTTATTGATGACCGAATAGCTCAAAGAACTTGTCTCCTTGGACTGAACCTATCAAACAAGAAAGCGAAGTTTTGGGCTCATTTTATTAGCCCTCTTCTCTATGACATAAACTCAGACTTACTCAAGAAGAGAAAGAGCTTAAGGACTCTAATCTTAACAAGCCGAAAGTTTATTTCACGAGCCCAAGAAATTCCAAGCATCTTGAAAAAGTAAGTGAAGGTATGAGATAATTTTACATGATATGCAGTTTTCAAAATTCGTCTATCAAGTCTTTGTTTTGGACAAGCTTTGAGTGATCATAATTATTGGGTAGTGGAGGCCCCACGTAATGGTTTTGGGGCAGAAAGCCCAAGAAGTAGGATTAAAATATTGTAAAAACTCCGAAGTATGCGGAGCACGAAGCATAATAGATTGAATAAAAGAGTAGTCCGCCCGAAAATAATAAAAAATAATGAAAATAGAGTCGGCCCGCGGAAGGATTGCGGGCCAGGGAAGGGTATAAATAGAGCACAGCTCTATGAGGGAAAGGCAATTCTTTTGAGGGATGAAATGTAATGGTTTCTTGAAGAAGATAGTCTGAAAGCATCTGTAAGTCCAAGTTGAGGGGTGGGTAGTAGGTAGAGGCTTTGCAGTTGTGTGCACAGAGGCCTGGAAAGTCCGCAGCTGTCTGCGTGGACCCCTGCAGCTAAGTGCGCAGGGTAGATCTAGATGTATTGGTGGAGAATAATAATAAAGATAAGTTTGCTTCTGTAAATTATGTGTTATCGCTCATTTGTCTCTATGGTTTATCTTTCTATATCTGGTTAATGTAAATGTGATAAGCGTGTGCGAATCTGGGTTCATTTTGTGCGCGAATCAATTATGTTGGTTAAATGTTTGCTTAAAGACCCTGTTGAATAGCTCTGAATCATAAAAATAGAACATCGCAATAATAGGAATATATATAAAAACTCTGGATCGATGCGAACAGCATGGAGCTGTAAACCAATGTGAAAACCTCCTAGACCACACCAAGACATCCCTAGGGTGCGGAAACCTTGTTCCAGCACCCTCCCCTACTACCTCCAGTGAGACCTCAGTCCGCGCTCCGCGGGATGTTGCTGAAAGGGCTGGTAGTTGTGGGATTTGTTTGGCTAAATAATTATTCCAAACCTGGGTCAAACCCATATCAACCAACAAATGTTCAATTGTTGGGACTAGGATCTACCTAAGGGGTGTTTAGGTGTGGGACGTGGGGACCCTATAGAGAAAGAACGTTCAAAATTCAATAAGATCAGGGACGGTAATAGACTAAGGGTAATGACGGCGAACACAATTCAGTTACCAGTATTTAAGGGATCTGGAGGTGAAGACTCGAAACAATTTTGGTTTTTACTAACATCAGTATGGAACGCGCAGCTTGTCATGGATGATAACATCAAGAAATCCATCTTAGCCAATGCACTTCAGGACCGAGCACTAACATGGTACATGAACTATGCAAGCATTAACTCAACGTCGGGGATAGCAAACATCCATACTAAATTGAAAAAGGAGTTTAGCCAGCCAAAGACAAAGGCGCAGTCAGTCATCGAATTCAAAGAGATCGGCGAGACCCCGTGGGATCTAGATCAGAGGTTGAAAAGCACCATTCGCGAGGTCAACATGACCCTGACAGATGCACAACACTGCACTTGGTTCATCGCATCATTAATGCCATATCTGAAGTCGGATTTGTAACAACAAAAGATCTCAACCCAAGTGGAAGAGCTGGAAGTAACAATGCGGTTGCACAAAACCCCAATACAAGACCCAGGGTTCGGAGTTAAGAAAATCCAAGTGCATGTCCAAAATTTGTGTTTGGAGATATAGAAGTTAAAGCAAGATCAGATGCCGCGTTCCGAAATCCAGGAGGAAGTATGGTGTATAAAGTGCAAGGGTCGGGGACACGATAATGATCACTATCCAGTCTCGGTGAATTTTTTGGTCATAGGGGGACCGACACCATTGCGACCAGAGGCACAGATAAGGCCGAGCGCGATCGCCCCGCTCTGGTGTGCAATTTGTCAGGTAGGAGGAAAGCACAACACAGATAACTGTCATCTATTGCCAAAATACAACCAAACCCCCTAGCAGCTCTTTTGCAACTTTTGTAGATCGGTGGGTCATGAAGAAAGAGATTGTCATAGCTATCAAATGTTGATGGACTAGATACCAGCCTACAGAATGTAGACTGAGGTGCAAGGTCAGGATCCAGCTGTGGCATTTGTGCGCGGTGGGTTCCTGAGACGTGGTCGAGGGTGGGGCGAAATGGGACCAGGAAGGGGTTGCGGGCAGCTAATCTGTTACAACTATGGAGGACTAGGACATTACGCATGGGACTGTACCAATTTAACTTGAGTATCATGTCCTTATTGTGAGAAATTTGATCATGAGCTTCTAGATTGCCTTGTGCTGATAGCATAAATTCGCGAAAAGAAGGCGGCGCCTCCTACAACATTGTAAAACGTGCAGATGATGAGATTCGAACCCCGCGATGATGAACCCATGGTCAACATGATATTGTGGTGTGGCGTAGCCACAAGAAATGGCGATAGGAAGACTAATATGGAAGCTAAGGAAAGCTTCATGGGTGTCTTTACTAGAGGTAGTAGGGATCCACTTGAGCCAACTAGGGATCCCTCGATGAGGACTACCTTCTTAGAAACATGAATAAAATTGCTTCACGACAACTAGGTAGTTAGAGGGTTATAGGAAGTAATTAATAGATGCGCAGGTTGGGGTGAGCCTCGCACAGTCCGGAAAATAGGAAGACACGCATCGCGAATGGGTCGAGAAATGCAGCTAACGGAGCAAATCGGCGACTACAAGATGGATCAAGTCATTCTAGACCTAGGTTCTAATGCAAACGTATTGTCTAAATAGACTTGGGAGTGCATGGGTATGCCTGCACTACCATGGTATCCTATCCAATTGTGGATCGCCAACTAGCAGAAGATCTTGCCTATGGGACGACTGCATGGAATTATAGTAGATATTGATGGTGTAAGTACCCGAACGGATTTCGAAGTTATTGAAATCATGGATGAAACTAGTCTATACCCTGCATTGCTAGGGATAGACTAGGCCATTGATATGAATGGGGTTATTAACCTCAAGCAGAGGAATATGATATTCGAGAAGAAGTCGCTCTGGCTCGTTGTTCCGCTAGATCCAACAGACGGACCGCGCTACATGGAACCGGCGCATAGCGAAGAGAGAGGCAATGTATTGGATAGTATCTACAAAATCGCTGCACAGGAGGAGCGAAGAGTCTTGCAGGGCTACGCGAGTGATTCAGATGAGGAAGATAAGTGATGGAGCAATAGGGTGAATGAGGCTACCAGGTTGCACTGTAATATGATGATGAAATCCCTGTATTACGTTAAAGTTCAGAACCGCAAACTGTCGATGTATGATGGGCTTATAGTAATAGAGGATTTCCTGGTTAAATTCGAAAGTACGGTACCAGAGTACCAACCATTTGATGCACTCAAATGGGCATTGTGCATGACACCGGCATGATGGTGGGATACCCATGAAGGAACCTTCGAACATTGGCGAAGCTACAAGCGCATGATACAGATAAGATTTAGGAAGCCTGAGCTACAAATAATGACAAAATATGATGGACGGGAGAATCTGCACATACATCTGAGCAAATGGACCAAAGCTTATGGTATAGAGCCTCAACTAGAATGGATGCACTTATTTGATCATACCTTGGATGTCATTCCAAGGGACTGGTATACGGAAACAAAGCTTCAGCATGGCACTGGTGAGTGGGATATTCTACGCAAAGGGTTCTTTTCAACATTTCTCTTTGAAGACCAATGGATGGATACTGTGTAAGATGCATTACAGCTAGTAAAGGCCACCATATCCAGAACACCACCGAAGCCAAAAGATGTTCTGCCATTAGACTGGTCGTGACAGTTGAGCCAGGCCTTAGCATGTTACAATGTATAAGCAGAAGATGATGAGGATGACCCACGTAACATCAATATACTAGAAACCAAAGGGAGTCATGAGGTGCGCGACCCTAAGATAGAAGATCTAGATATCACAGTGCCACTTAAAACAAAGCAAGTGAATACCAGAACAGAAGAAGATCTGAAGTATGCTATGCTTGGGGACTACTAGGATGATGCCATGGTGGAAAAGGTCGTCAAGCTGCTTTGAGAATACCGTGGTTTATTCCCTACAAAAATGACAGAGCTAAAGGGGATTCTAGGAGACCTAGGGATGATGAAGATAACGTTGAAACCAGATGTGAAGCTAGTAAAGAAACGACCCTATCAATTGAATCCAAAATACAAAGTGAAGGTCTGCGAAGAATTGGATAAGATGTTGGCAGCAGGAATTATTGAACCAGTCAAGGAGTTTGATTGGGTAAGCCCTATGGTCGTAGAGGAGAAGAAACTAAAGGGGGAGATCTGCATCTGTGTGGATTTACGAAAGCTCAATGATGCTTGTGTTAATGATCTGTTTCCAACACCCTTTACAGATGAGGTACTTGAAAATGTGGGTGGGAAAGAAGCATACTCCTTCACAGATGGGTTCTCCGGGTACCATCAGATCAAGATCGCACCAGAGGATCGGAGCAAGACAAGGTTCTCTACCAAATGGGGTTGTTTTCAGTATGTAGTAATGCCCTTTGGATTGAAGAATGCGCCTGCGATATTTTCCTGTATTGTGGTAGCCGCATTTAAGGAATTTATCCACAAATTCTTAGAAGTATACCTAGATGACAGGACCGTATTTGGCCTGGTTAAGAAGCATGTCGCGAGCTTACGATTGATGCTGGATACCTACCAACAACACCAGATTGCGCTCAACTTAAAAAAGTGTAATTTACTCGTCCCTTTCAAGAACTTGTTGGGCCATGTGGTCTGTAAGCAAGGACTCATGGTGGATCCGACAAAGATCGTTGTCATATTGAATCTGCAAGTTCCGCAAAGTGTAAAGCAGCTACGTACCACGTTGGGACACACGGGCTACTATCGGAAGCTCATCAAAAGCTACGCCCAAATTACAGCTCTGATGGAGCAATTGCTGAGAAAGGATGCTACTTATTACTGGAACAAGGAATGCAACAGAAGCCTAGAGACAGTTAAGGAGAAAATGCCTTCAGCCCCTATATTGATCTTTCCAAAAATGGGATGTCAAGTTTCATGTGCATGTGGACGTGTCCTGTATCACACTGGGATTAGTACTCACTCAACCAGGAGTAGAGTGATTGGACTATCCGATTGCATTCGCAAGTCATAGGTTGTCCAAAGTAGAGAAAAATTACTCTACTACTGAGCTAGAGGGATTAGCGATGGTATACACGCTCCAAAAGTTCCATCACTATCTGCTCAGAGGACATTTTAAGATGTACACGAATCACTCTACGCTCAAGTACCTAGTGAATAAGCCTATGTTGGGGGGGCACATTTGTCGATGGTTGCTGTTATTTCAAGAATATGATTTTGAGGTTGTTGTAAAGCCGGGAGGCCTGAGTGCAGGTCCAGATCATCTGTCCCGAATTTAGACCAACAAAGAACCAACAAATCCAAAAGAGGGACTCCCGAACGCCCAGTTATATGTCGTGCACGTTGCAGATGACTACTTTGAAGATATTATCCACTTTATAACTACGGGCACTATGCCACGAGGGTATTCTATCCATCAAAAGAAGGAATTAGTAATACGCGCAACAGATTTTACCGTATTGCAGGTCACCTTTACAAGATGGGCAACGAAGAAATATTGCATCAATATGTACCAGAATTCAAGCATAAACAGATCCTGGCTGAAGCACATGTAGGGGTTGTTAGTGGACATTATGCGGGCCAAGCTACAACCCAAAAGATTCTCCCATCCGAATTATGGTAGTCTACTCTACATCAAGATTCAAAAGCATACTGTTGGGCCTACAATGCATGCCAACGGACAGGCAAACTGTCACAAAGAGATGAAATGCCACTTCAACCACAGATAATGCTACAGCCATTTGAGAAATGGGCAATCGACTTCGTCGGGCCTATCAAACCATGCAAAAAGATGGGCGCACACTATATCATCACTGCGACTGAATATTTGACCTGATGGGCTGAGGCATAGCTGGTTAAGGATTGCACGGCTGCAACAATAGCAAAATTCTTGTTCGAAAATGTACTGACCAGGTTCAGCTGCCCCAAAATTATCATTAGTGATAGGGGAACACATTTTTTGAATGAAACAATCAGTGCACTCACTGAGGAATTCTAGATCTATCACCAATAGAGCACTCCCTACCATCTGCAAGTGAATGGGACCATTGAGGCATTCAAAAAAATTCTGGAGACTGCGCTGAAAAAGGTCTACAATGAACGAAGAAATGACTGGGATTTGCACATTCCTGTCGTGCTATGGGAATATAGAACTACATGCAAGAAGCTGACATGCCAGACATTGTTTCGGTTATTTTATGGCAAGGAGGCTATTATTCCTATGGAATATATTGTGGCTAGTCTGCGAATCGTAGCGATCACAGGTATGGCAGACCGCGGGGCCGTGGAAGAGCAACTCGCACAACTAGAAGAAATGGAGGAGGAACGATTTTTAGCTAGATTCCTTCAACAGTTACAGAAACAACACAAGAAAGCATGGCACGATCACCATATCAAGGTGCGCACCCTCAAAGAGAATGATCTAGTATTTCTTTTTGACACCAAGTTCAAAAATTCCTGGGAAAACTCTACATGCACTAGTTCGGACCCTATGTCGTCAAAGAAGTCACCAATGGGGGCGCAGTTCAGCTGGCTAAACTCAATGGAGACCCCCTCTCGGGAAGAGTGAATGGCAATATCCTCAAGCTCTACACGGGTGGGCCGACTGCCTGACTAACTGTTTAGAAGATAGTCTCACCAATCCACCCAATTGCAAGAGAGCGGGGGACGATAAAGCAGCTTGGGGCACAAATGCACGAGTATTACGATACATGTACATTTGACCATATGCAAGGGTTGCGGTCACACGAGAAGGATCATGCAAACGCACTAATAAAAGGAATGATGACCGTTAGATATGACAAGATGGCTGCATCACAGAAAAAGGGATCGGGCTGTGGGCAATTAAGAGACACAGTACGAGTGAGATATGGAACGAACGACTCCAAATTCCACATGGGAAGGTTACACAAATGGGAATGAGCAGCAATGACTTCATTCGAATTTCCCATGACTTATAAAGTATCGAGGGGAGTCCACTGGGTGACCTACGTTTCAAAAACACAGATGGAGTTGTTCATTATCTATGCACAATGTATGCGTACGAAGGTAGTAATCTGGCTGATAGAGAGGCAAGACTCTCTAAGGAGTATGAGGGTGATAGCTGCAGGCATCCTGCGGGCTAGAATGTCACTAGTAGAAGATGTACTGAAAAAGAGGGAACATGAAGCAAAATTGGTCTGGAGGCCGTTGCCTCGCCCAGGGGCAGGTTGGTGCACTACAACAGAACAATAAAAGGATGAACAAATGGCAACCATGGGTAGATATGCAGTTAATAATTCATATTTGATGTCCCTCGAGGATTAAGATCTTGGGGACAACAGCCAAGGTCTTGCAAAATTGCAACACAAGCTGCAGCGAATGATGGTAAGGGCAGGTACAAAGGTCGGAAGAAGTTTTGGTGGTACTAGGAGGTAGCTCCCCTTCTCGCTCTAGAATCCTCGAAGGGTGTGTTCTGTGTTAACCGAGCAGAGCAGAATGAGCATTATCAGTTACGGGATGTGGTAGAAACATTGAAGCAGAAGACAATTGAAGCATTGCAGAAGACAAGGAAGGAGCAGTAAGACGACAAGCACCACTCAGAGGGAGGCAAACCACGAAGCCAAGGCAAAGCGTCTAGCCATGCCAAAAAGTGACTCAAGACAAGTCACTATGATTATGTTGGGGGATTGTTGGGTAGTGGAGGTCTCGCGTAACGGTTTTGGGGCAGAAAGCCCAAGAAGTGGGATTAAAATATTGTAAAAACTCTGAAGTATGCGGAGCGTGACGCATAATATATTGAGTCAAAGGGTAGTCCACCCAAAAATAATAAAAAGAAATGTAAATAGATTTGGCCCGTGTAAGGATCGTGGGCCAGGGAAGAGTATAAATAGAGTGCAGCTCTATGAGGGAAAGGCAGTTCTTTTGAGGGATGAAATGTAATGGGTTCTTGAAGAAGATAGTCTGAAAGCATCTGTAAGTCCAAGTCAAGGGGTGGGTAGTAGGTAGAGGCTCTATAGCTACGTGCGCAGAGGCCTAGAAAGTCTAAAACTGTGTGCACGGACCCCTGCAGCTGAGTGCGTATGGTAGATCTAGATGTATTGGTGGAGAATAATAATAAAGATAAGTTTGCTTCTGTAAATTGTGTGTTATCTCTCATCTATATCTATGGTTTATCTTTCTATATCTAGTTAATGTAAATGTGATAAGTGTATGTGAATCTGGGTTCATTTTGTGCGCGAATCAATTATGTTGGTTAAATGTTTGCTTAAATACCCTGTTGAATAGCTCTGAATCATAAAAATAGAACAACACAGTAATAAGAAAAAATATAATCACTTTGGATCGATGTGAACAACGCGGAGCTGTAAACCAGTGCGCGAACCTCCCAGACCACACCAAGACATCCCTAGGGTGCAGAAACCTAGTTCCAGCACCCTCCCTTGCTACCTCGGGTGAGACCTCAGTCCATGCTCTGCAGGCTGTTGCTGAAAGGGCCATAGTTGTGGGATTTGTTTGGCTAAATAACTCTTCCAAACTTGGGCCAGGCCCATAGCAGCCAACAATAATCTCAAGTTGAAAGGCATGTTCATGATTCTCTTTTTGAAGCCTTAGAAGGTCTTTTTCCATTGTCACCTTTTCAAAGGGAGTTGAAAGAACTATTGAAAGAGGATACACCTATGCATAAAAGAGATCCAAGATTGATGGTATTGATGACCTCATTTTGAGCTTAAGTCATGTTTAAAGAATTCCAATTACCATACTCTACACGTGTGCATTAAGACATCGAAATTATGAGCACGTTTCTTTTCTAGATTGTCATATCGCAATTGTGTATTCGTTCTCTTAATAGTCTCAATTCAAATATGGGATAGTGGCCTAATTGGAAATCTAAAAGGAGTAATCTTAGTCTTATAAAGAAATAATTCTATATCTCCTCTTATTTTAGGTATGAACACACTTCAAAAGGACATAAATTCAAGAATTAGTAATCTTGAAAAGGGAGCCAAGCCTCCTATTCTAATTATGAGAAAAAGATACCTTACATTGAATCTCTTAAAGGCACATTTGGCTTATCTTCAAAGCTATAATCACCATTAATCAAGATAGAATTCTTGATTTGTGTAAGTGGCATAAGAAGACAAGAATATTTGTGTAGATTTTGTGACCAAGGTATATGTCAAGTATGATTAGATGAGAATAACAAGTTGTATCTAACATTAAGTACTTAGTCCTATATTTGGCATTTTTTAACCTTATTATTTCATCCTCCATTGTTTCTTAGAAACCCTAGATTGGAAAAATTAACATTATTCTTTTAGTATTGCATATTTTGTACTTGTCAATAAGCATTGCAGGAATAAAGGTTAAAATTCAGAGGGAACACGTTGATAAAGGAAACTCTATAAGGTGTGTAAAAGGAGAAACTCCATACATGTCTAAAACTATAAGATTTGCAATAAAACTTTTTCATTAAAATTATTTTAAATTTTCCTTGTATTAATATCTTATTTTTAGGGTTTTGATTCATAAAGATTATTGTTAGGAAGATCAATCACTAGATTGAATCTACCTTTTTCATTTTATCATTTTTGTTAAAACCATAACTTTTGATGCTTAGGGTATGTTGTCATCCACTAGACCAGGACTAATAGTCGTAAGTCTTAGTGAAGGCCATCAGGAGATAATGGTGTCTGAGGATTGGGTAAGAATCTGAGACTGATACTCCTTGAGTATTATAAATCCAATATAGGTAATAATCTCATGACCAACACTCTTTGAAGATCTGACAAGGTATCCAAGATAAGAGTGGTCAAAGATGACTGATCTTCTTTGAGGATTGGTAATCCAAGATAAAAAATAGTCCTAAAGAGACATACCTGGTGAACATTCGGGTAGCATATGTGCCCTAAGAAGTAGTGTAAAAGGAGATTATATTGTGTAAAAATTTTCTTAGAGTCCACCAACTAATGAGGTTGGCTATCCCTTCAAGTGATCATGGTGTGTTGGTCTTTGGGTCTATGGTCTTGGAAGTCTCATTTGAAGTTGATAAGAAGAGAAGTTAGCTCTATGGTCTTGGAATATTTGCAATGTAGAAATAAAAAAATTCTTGAAATCAAATGCAACGTAAAACGAAATCACGCACCTAATAGACAAGAACTTGGTGGGATAAATTTGAGTAGTAATTTGATGATTTTTTTCACGTATATAACTCCAACCCTAGTTAATATTTCAAATCCAAATATGCCAATGAAAGTACCTGCAAAACAAGGAAGGAGGAGAATTTAGATGAGATATATAATTATTAAAATAGAGTAAAAATCATACCAATGCCTTATGCCCAATTAACAAAGTAAGAGTTTCTCCTACTTCCCTGCATGAAAAATGATAGTTTATAGTCTTTCGCTCAAATACAAACACAATGGTCAAAGAAAGACAAATACTACATGAATTTTTTTCATGGAAGAGTTTCTTATTTCTTATAAACCTTTATGTAACTCCCACTTAGCAAAGACATACAACACAAATATCAAACAAATTTTATTATCTTACCTAAACGCTTACCATTTTGAGATATTTGCTTCAGATAGTTGTTCCACTTCAAAATCTGAATTGATACTAGTTTTCCTACGCATATTCATGAGACCAATGAGGAAAACTTAGATTAAATTTGGCCAAATATTAAATTTCATTGCATGAATAGACAATAATTAAAAGGGCTTGTGTGCATGAATAGAGAAGAAAGGTATTATTCAAGGAAGGCATCGACTCTTTTATTAACAAGAACTTTAGAAGTATTGTAACACAACATTATGGATGGAAAATCCTAAAGGTAATGTATATTGCACTATAATAATCCATTAGTCGACAAACTCATGTTTGGAGTTACTCAAATTCCTCACTAGGCAATTTTTTTTAATATCACATTCCCAAGACTAAAATGGGTGGCTGATTTAACAAATGTTGGTACGATAGAAACAAGTTCAATGCATGGTATTTCTAATTATAAATCTTATGGAAAGTAGTGTTATAATGTATGAAAGCTTCCTTGGTTTCCCTATTATTCATAATTGTTGTACATATTTCAAAATGACTTGTATATCAAGATCTTTAAAATCCATAGATGTTTTATATGAGTCAAAATATTAGAATGTGTCTTCTAGATTTTTCCCCTTATTCAATTTACATGGGTTATGGTTGAGCCTCTATAAACAATTCCTTGCTTTATAATTTAATGATAACCTCAAAATATATTTAGACGAAGAACGATCACAAATATATGATGCCTTTAAGGGTGTCATCATTCATTCATTTATTCGTACATACACAAAATATCTTACCTCAATAAATTTTATCACAAAAAATATGTTTACATAATATGAAACAAAATTGTTCCAATTTTTTGCAACGGAAAAATCACAACTTTTTATTAAGATATTATAAAGTTATGTGTGCACATGCCATGAGGCATTCAACCTCTTAGTAAAAAATGTGGTACTAAAAAAAACGAGCTCTAAATGAAAAAGTGTAGCCATTTTTTTATGAATATTCTTTCTCTTTTTTAATATGTAGTTAGCAAGGATGTCTTCATCTTAGCTCCCTTCAATCATTGTGTTCTCTAGCATAATATGTCTTACTACTAACCTAGTCCCATGACTATGTTGTTGCAAGTGGGGCCGAGCATCAACTGCAATAAGAAAGAAATGTTAAATTCATATTTATAGCTATTATTATTACAAACTTTTGATTAAGAAAAAGATTAATAGAGTGTTCTTTACCTTATTTGGTAGTGGAGGGAAGCATAATACTTTCAGATGTGGCAATATGTTCCTCCTCTTCTTTGGCCTCATCATGTACATGCTATGGTTTAGAAACAAGAAGGGTTATAATTAATACACCATTTGCATTTAAATATTTTTAATTGTATTCCATACTAAAAAAAATTATAACACTTGAAATAGTTCTAGTACCGAGTTGAATACCAGCCTCAAGATCAGGCACTCCACTGTTAGTAGGCTCTTTTGCTATATCTACATTGTTTGCCTACTTTCTACAATCAAGCACATTACCTTATGGAGAAAAATAATAACCAATAGATTGTACTAGTAATCAATTATAAATTCTATTCATTTCTTTTATTTTCCTGAGTGTTATGTTGGGTGGTGGAAGACTATGAAGATGCCAAGCTTGTCCTACGTTCAACCATGACTTGATAGCCATGCTTGAAAGTAATCTTTAGGTCTTCCTTCATGGGAGCCTCTTTGAATTGTGACCCCTATATTTTTGCATGAGAACATGGATTTTTATTCATCTGTGATATTAAATTAAAATTGTTAAGAATATATGATTTGGATGTAATTTTTTTTTATATACTTACAATTTTGCATCCAGTTTCGAGTAACCACCTAGACCAAGATGATGTTTCCCATGTTTAGATATTCTAGCCATCATGGCTTTGGAAGAATCTTGGATCCTATATTTAAAACATTGAAAAACTTAACTAGGTGTTGTAATGATGATAAATAATCATAATTACATTATTAAAAGTTCCTCATACCTTCACGGTCCAGGTGGATTCTTCCCTGCTTTTCAAAGTGACTTTTCATGTGCATCTTCCATTAGGACTCTACAGTCCATTGTTGGAATCACTGGAGGGCATTCATGTGACCTTCCCCATTCCAATTGAGCCCCTTACTAGTCCTACAAATATTTTAAATGTACGCATGCCCTTGAGGTAACTCCGTATTTGTTGAAGGTTCCCTCACATAACACGTGAACCATCATGTTAATAATTCCATATTTTAACTTGGAACTTTGGGATTTCCATTTTGTGCGAATGGTGGGCCCAAATATTTCCAAGGTTATGTCATACAAATGCCTATATGATACATCATTCCCTACAAAACGATTATCATTAGTTTAAAATAATTACACAATATACGTTAATTTCAATTAGATTGTACTTAATATTTAAAACACTTCTTAAATGCCTGAAAGTTTCTCTATTTTCATGGGGACATTTTCATCATCTACTAAAAATGTAATTGATAGTGTTCTCGTGCTAGTAAAATGGGAAGATTCAGGAAAGCTCACTTCAAATTGTGCAATCGGATCATGCTTCGCATCCATAACATAATGTGTAGATCCTAACGTACGTTTTCAGGGGGTACATATCCTACTATGGGTGGTTAAGCATGTGTACCAGTCTCAATGACCATTTATTCACTCATAGATGGAGCGTCGATGCTACTACAACTTCTAGCCCCCATAGTTGTAGCATGAGGATCATACTCTGTCAAAAGCTCTTGTAAAATAAAGGGTTATTTTATAAATGATGAGATAACTAAATCATAAACAAATAAATGAGATAATTAAATGAGTTTCTCACCCCATACCAATGAAATTGTTTCAGCAAGTTTCTGATTTCATCTTTTATCTCTTATGTCTGAGGCTTAATAACTAAAGAACCAAGTTTCTTATTTGCTTTCATTTGAAACTTTTTATTGTTTGGATCAGATCCACGGGCATAAAAACTGCTTCTTCAGTAACCTTTTCCTCAGGAGAATCTGTGGACTTCTCTAAGGATGATGCCTTCCCCTTATCACTTTGTTTATCAAATAAATGTAATTTTAATTCATCCACTATTAATCATCATTATATGAATAAGAAAACCATTACTGACATATGTCTAAATTTGTATAGAAACTTCACATTACATCATGGACAATATAAAAGGTTCTAAATTTATAAAAGATTCATTATCTTGGAAGGCTCTTGCAAGAGGCATTATGATAGGATCAATATATATTCCACTTTGTATAGAACAATTCTTTGAAAAGGAATAAGGAATGCATTTATTCAAGCTGGTAATATGCATAGTGAATCTTTCATTTCGTTATATGATGCCTAAAAATACAAATTTGACTTACTCTATAATGGATAAAATGCTACTTGTATATATATCTCGTGGCTATATTATTTTACATACAACTACATTGATGTTTACCTACTGTGAGGTTGGTGCCCTTTGACATTGATCAACCTGACACAATATTTTAACCATAATGTATTAAAATGTTTCCTCAAGTTACAATATGTATAACAATATATTGTAGTAAATGACAATCATAACATACAATAGACATTGCTTACAAGTTGGGTAAAATTAAATACATATTAGTGTTTATTCTATTCAAATTGTAATTAATGAGAAACGTTTCCTCTACAACTATTGATTTAATGACACATTTGTATACATGGTTTCCTTCACGACCTTCAGATATGCAATTGGGTTGCTTATTTGTGGTGAAATTTCATGTACTATTTATAAACCCTACAACATTCCCTGCTGCTTTTGGCCTTCCATCAATATAAAAAGTTGTGCCTTTATTTTCATCATTATCTTTTAGTTGTATATAATTTGCATCCAGTCCATGTCTTCACATACTTTTGGTATATTGGAATACGCGTACCCAATCATTTTATTTGTAACAGGGTCTGGCATACTCCATCAATTCAGTTAATCCTCTGTAACATACCTTTATGAAATCCACGGAAAATAGCCCCAAACCTTGTAGTAACAATGTGGCAATGTGATATAACCTTTCATTGATAGAAAAATCAGTGTTTATTTCAAGAAGATCCTTGGGTGCCCATTGTTTCACTAGATGTTTGTACCTCAAGGGAACCTCAATGTCATTTGTGCTCTCATTATCAATAGAACATGACCCCCCTTTAATGAGAACAAAATCAATGTGTCTATGAAATTTTATTCTAATCTTTTCACCTCTAGTTGATCTTTTCCCTTTAGATGACGTAGCATATGTTTGGTCAATTTCTTCTATCCTACCTAAACTTTCGTTGGTTGATGAAGATAGATTTGACAAATACCTACTTGGTTGAAAATCATATAACACTCAATCAAATGAGAGAAATTGTTAGCTAGTGTCATAATGGATGTTGAGAAACATTTGGACGAAAACACAAGAACATTATAATAATACACGTGAGTTACAAGAAAGTTCTATGTGTTACAAGAAATGTGATGTTGGAATCTAGATTTGAATGCACTACTAACAACATTTCTTAGTAATGGGAAAATGTCGAATGTCTGAAATATGGATATAGAGGTAATCCTCAATTTTTAATTTAGCTTCCTCTATATTTCTATTATCAATGATAAGTCCTTTTGTTTGTTTTAATTCTTTATTGGATTTCTATTATTTTTTTCTAACATGGAAACTAAGTTCGACCACTAACATGGTAATGATGGTATTACATCTAGAATAAAGAGAAAGTGTTATATAGATGACTCCTTGATACTCTGGATGCCAGATTCATTCAACAATAAACTATCACATATAGGTCTAGGACTTGCCATATAATGGCTCATTAGAAAATGTTTGGATGTTTTAATACTGAATTACCACATTTCTTAATTGCATATAGACCCTAGAAGAACTAATATTCCATGGTATTTTGATGTATTGGATGCTTAAATCCTAGATGAGGTTTAAGTTGTGCTTACCTATGGATCCAGGATCAAGTTATCAAGTGAGGTTTCAAACAAGATAGATACCTAGATATCCAGATATTTGGATGAAGATAACGTATCCATGTGATTACCAAATAAAAAATAGAGTCACTGACCATGTCATCCACTAAAACTGATGTGTGATCCTATGTGATCAGGCTATCATGGATATCGAAATCATATTGTTAGCAAGTGTCATCTTAAAAAATAATTATGTGTCCTAGGAGCCATAGTATGCACCATAAGACACAACATGCACTGAATCAAAAAAACATTATAAGCCAAATATTTCATCTAGCTAATATGGTATTACCACTATTGTCAAACTATATGTTGATTAATAACTTGTTAACATAGCCATTCATTTTTTCTATGAACTGTCAAGCTCACAATTTATTTAAATGAGATTGAATCATAAAAGGATAAATTATGTGAATGAATATATTATTATATGTTTATTCTAACTACAAATTTATTTTTATCAAACTCGAATGAACATTAACTGTGTTCATTTAATTTATTTGTATATGTTTAGTCAAAAAGAAATAATCCTCAAGACTTGTAGTATAAGCAAAGAATAAAAAAGAGTACTCGCGCTCATGGACTAATAAAAGATAGGATACATTCAACATTCTAAAAAAAATACAATAGACAATATTTTAATAAAAGTGAAGAAAGAACTCTAGCAATGTTATTATAATCGAGAAAAATAATTAAAATATTTTCTCAATATTTTTTTGCTAAATTGTTCAAACTATTATAACAAAAAAGATTGAGAATTTTGAATGAATATACTAAGTAATATATTAATATTAAGACTAGATATTTCAATAGAAAATGGATTGGAAACTTTGTAATCAATCATGTATATTTGGTCAATATAAATATAATTTTGAAGACATGTAAAAATTGCCACATGTGTTGATTATGATAAGATTAAAAAGTTTTAAGATTGATCAAAGAGTTAATCTCTAACTTTTATCATCTCACAAGACCCTATGACCCTAGACATATGAAATTATCTTTGTCTCCAAGCATCTCCTAAGGATTTATAGTCCCATTCATAACATGGTCCTACAATAGATGGAAAACGAATCTAGTGAATTCTTCATATCTTATCGATGATACATACTATAGAACTTCTACTAAGATTGATTAATTTTATCAACTCTCATTAACAACATAGAAATTGTCATTTCAAATGTAATTATCTATAAGAATCAACAATTGATAAAGGTGCATCTATGTCCATATATATAAGCACACTAGTGTGGACATATCATGTAATGTCTCCATTGATTATATAATGTAGCGTTATGTCAAATATAACATATAAGTTAGATCACACTAAAAAAGTATGAGTAATCAAATAAGAACAAAGGATTAAACAACAAATTTCATATTTTGAATTTTCTCAATAAAACTCATAACAAAATCTCAAGGTAGCATGAACATATACCAATGTTGGCAACACATCACATAATTGCAAGTCATAGATATATAGGTACTCAAACATGTTATGCCCTTTTAAAAAGGCATACAATGTTGGGTATTACATACACCCACCCTTCAAGAATATTTTTCCTAAAATTATAATCAACAAAACTAAAACTTCATACATAGTACTTATTCCCCCCTTTTATTAATAATCTCATACTTACAACGGTTTACAGATCATGTAACATATTTAAAACAATGAAAGAAAACCATAAGGTGCTTAAGATGGTAATTATTCACAACACTTAATATATGTCATCACCTCAAAGTCTTATAAGCATTTAGTTTCCACTCCTACATCCAATCAATAATGTTTTTTTAATATCCAAAAACCATTATTTAATATTCAATTAAATAGAAAAATATTAGTGTCATGCCCATTTAATAATTCAATAAGAAGAAACTCACTCACCCTCATTTTAGGATACACATCAAGTGATATCTATTTGATCCATGCAAAAGGAGAGGATATATGATCCAAATAAGTATCAAGAAAGGAAGCAAGTATGTAGAGGCTAGCGAAGGAGGAAATGTTTGAAATGTAACAAGTGTTGATCTTCATAATTGCACTTAATTCATGACATAATGATGTACTTATAGTAAGAAACATGATAAATGTAAATTGTATTTTCTAGAATACTATTATACCTTAATAAATATATTAGGTTGTAGACCTATTGTAGCAAGAGCGAGGGCACTAGTATCTTACTTTGGAAGGACGAAAGGATTTTCTAGTAGTGCAAAGAAGAATGCAATTATTGACAATGAGAGAAGGTAGAAAGGGGAAACCACAAGGTTTGCAATATCCATCTATTCCTTCTAATTTATGAAGAAAATTTAACATCTCTAGTATTTACTTTATAGTCATTGTTAATCAACGTTTTTATTAATAATTTTGTGGGAGGATTGTTCTAATTTTGCAAGGCATTCAAAGCCTGTTTATTTTCATCTACACTAGCGCTAGAAAGGAGCCATATCCTCTATCTATGATTTGAATTTTTGTGCATAAGTGTTACTTGAAAGCCCTAGACAGGGTATCAAAATACTTGAAGAATTTATTGAAGTAGAATACTCGTCCCTAGTGTGAATAACATTAGAATGAGGCTAGTGCCGCACTAGCAAATATTATTCGTGTACCTTGTGTCATTTTTTGAGAACTAGTGCATGCCCTATATAACCTAACAATATAGTTTGTGGTAAAAGGCAATAGTTTATAGCCATGAATGATTCTATGGGCCAAAATAGCACCCTTGGTGCACCAAACCTTAGAATTCATCTTATGTGCCACTTGAGGGACAAATATTTCTTATGGAGGTCCTATGTTATATTCGAGAATATAAATTTTGCTCATGAAAACTAAATGCATTGTATAAAGCCTATGATCCTAGGCTTAATACCTTAACCATAAATTAGATAAGGAGACCTATCCCCCATATTTTGAGCTTCATAATCATGTGAATATTCCACTTATGGGATAAATAATATTTATAGAGGTATTTTTATTGACTAGGGACCTTATGCATGGACAATAACACTGTGCATAATGCTCTTGGTGATGATAATTCAATTGGAGAATGCATTTGATGAGAAAACTCATCCTTAGTGTGTCATACATTAGAATCAATCTAGATCAAACTCATGAGGAAAATATTTCTTCTAGATATCTTAAGTTATTTTTTAAGGTCCAATAAGTGGATTAAAACACTCAAAAGTCATGCTTAAGGCCTAAATTAGTAGTTTTTACACCTTTATGATTCCTTGGCACACAATACCTGTCATTGGTGCACTATGGGTGCACCAAACCTTATAATGTTTTGTTGTATGTCACTTGTGAAACAAATATTCCTTCCATAACTTATATGTCAACGTTAAGGTCCCATGATTTTTCCAGAAGCCCTTGAAGAGTTGGTATCTACAAGTAGGGATGTCCATATAGATGAAATCTAGGTTTTGTGATCATTTTGAAATATACAAGGGAAATACATGGATCCTAAATGCAATACAGTAGATCTAGTTCCTCTTAAAGAGGTTTTAAGTAGTTCTTAAATATTTATTTTGTATAAGAATATCTTTAAGAGGAACTCCACCTCTTGAAGTTCAAATAATTAGACGGGGACTCTACAGGTTAAGGCCCAAAATGAAACCAATTGAGACCTATTGAAATTTTACATGAAGTGAAAACATTGGTGATGAATACCTTGGTGTCATAAATGTAAGAAAGGTTTGTGAGAGCCAAAGAATATAGTTATTGCAAGTGCTAAAAAATAAAATAAAATTTTTAAAAGCATGAGATTACCTCTAATAGTTTCCAATGTATTTCATATATGTCTTTGCTTGTTAATCTAACATGGTATTAGAGTAGGTTCATAATAATATTCATAGAGAGGAGATCAAATAGATCATAGTATATAGATCACATTGGTTACATATATTAGAAATTTGAAACCATGGCCACCAAGAAGTTGCACTATCGAGCTGGCTGCTTTTGGGAGAGAATTTGCACCATTTGATGAGTAGATGCAAATGGAGTTGGCGAAGTGAATATAAATTGGATATGGAATCACATTATCTTGTAAGGGTTTTAGATTTATGTTGAAGGAAACATGCACATTTTTGTTACTCCTTACATTTCAAATGCATAATTTCCTCAAATTCAATGTCTTATTAGCATGAGGAAAATATGTTGGTTGTGATATCTAAAGAACTTCATTGAATAAGTTCTCCAAGGTTAATTTTTACCTTAGAAATCTTCATGGTGAGTTTTGGTAAAATTATAAAACAATTCATGTTAAAATTTTGATAATGAATAGCACGTCTAGTGATCTATCCTACATAGACCCATTATAATTTGTGAATGACAAGAAAGTCTTTCTGTAGAGGATTTTATTACTAGAGGAAAAGTGTGTTTTCATAATGGGATTAGATAGCTTTAGGAGTAGTCAGGTGGTATAAAAACCAATTTCGTTCATAAACCAATGAGTGGGAGTCGGGTTCTCCTTCTGGAAAGTGAGGACAGTAAGGAAAGAGAGTGATTTAAACATAATTGCTTGATTTTCTCGTTATGCTTAATAGCCCATTCTTTCCAAGATTAACTACTACATGGATTAGATCTATGTTATTCCTTTTGTAACAAGCTACATGAACTACAAAATGGGTTATCTATCAACTAGGCCTCGAAACAAGTGATACAACATGGTCTGGGTGCCCAAAACTCATATTTTCTAGAAATTATTGATTCAAAGCTAAGGTAGTAGCACTTCGCCAGGTTGTCCCTATGTGTTTTCTAGCCATGGTTGTTAGGATTTTATGATTATTATAATAACAAATAATAACTCAAATTTAAATTAAAAAAATGGAAGAAAATACTTACACTTACAATTTTGGGTTTGTTAATCACTCCTTTACAGTGCTGGTGGTTTCAACTTATCCTTGGATGGATTTGCAAGTGATGTTGTGTAGCCTCCTACAAAAGATAGTGGCAAAACTGAATATAAAGAAAAAAATCAAATTAAACTCTAAGCTTGATGCAAAATGTTAACCCAAATTAGATTACCTCAATGTGGTTTGAAATAATATCCAAGGTAGATGAAAATTGCAGTGATGACCTGTAGCAGAGCGAGATCCTATTCGAGAGTGAGACATAGAATTATATCTTCGAGAGTTGGAGGCATGACATAGGAGGATTCGAGAGTTGGAAGCGTACCATGGGAGGTTTCAAGAGTTGGATAGGGAGATATAGATTCAGATCTTTGAGAGTTGAAGGCACGACATTGGAGGGTTTGAGAGCTAGAGCTGGCACTGCATAGGAGGGTTTGAGAGTCGAAGCCATGGTGTAAGAGGGAATGATATATAGTTTCTTCAAATATGGAGCTGGCGCAACGTAGGAGTGTTCGAAAGCTAGAGGTGTGAAATAGGAGAGTTTTACTAAAGCCAAGTCGACATCACGTAGGAGTGTTCGAGAGTCATAGCTATGGTATAGGAGGAAGAATGAAATATAGTTTCAATAATATGCTTTGTTTTTAATTTGTATTAGTTTTTTTTTTTTTTTTTTTTATTTTATTTTATTTTTTTTTTTTGTTTTAGTTTTTATTTAGTTTTTATTTTATTTTTTATTATTATAATTATTAATAATTTTAATAATATTGTTTATATTTATTTATTGTTAATTTTTATATTTTAATTTAGCTAAGACGTAGTATAATGAAGGGACAAACTTTCCCAAAATTTTTGGTTTTTCCAGCACGATGAGACCACTAACTAATGAGACTACTACAACTATGGAATAGGTTTAATTTCCTACCAATAGAAGGTTGTAATCCAAAGGTGAATCTGCAACCTTTACTTCTACATTAATATATTTTCCTCCTAACTCGAAGGGAAATGATGGTATGACCCCCTTTGTCTTAAATGAATGGTTATCAAACACTTAAACATGGTGCATGACGAAACCAAAGAGGGAGAACACAAATATTTCCAATACGATGAATGTGTGACACAAATCAAGGCTCTTTCATCATTCACACAACAATAAATGTTTATTCTATGAAACTTAACTTGAATTTGAAAAGATACTTGATGAGGAATCCTAGGTCTTTCTTGGTCCAAGTTGAATGAAATGTGTCAACTATGTTGACATCACTAATTGAATTCAATAATGCATTCCTTTGTAAAGGAAATTTTGGATGAATTCTTCAAAATATATGTGGGACACATGGAATAGGGTCAACATGTGGTTTCTCTATGTGGTGAAGGAACTAGTTTGTGCAATAAATGGATTATTTGTAATAGGAATCTTTCCTAGTGCATCATAATTGCAAGCTTGAGTTTGTGAATTAGTGTCTTTGTCACATAAATAAATAAATTCACTTGAGGTAGAACTCCCATTTTGAGAGATTCCCCCATTTTTCCTCTTGCGAGGGTGGGGGATTAGCCACCCCAAGTTGTTGCTACGGTGGAGGAAACAAATTTGTTGGAGTAGTAGGTTCACGCGATGTGGAACCTCGTTGAGCTAAGTACTTGTGTATGTTATCAATGAGTTGAAAATGGTGAGTGAGATGATCCCTTTCATGTATTTTACTAGTAAAATGGATCATCTTCTTATGACTAGTAACTATAGTAGAAATAGTCATGGTTTCTATAGTTTAGTGGAACTTCTGACCTACTCATACTTCTGGCTAGTTGTTAAAACCACTAAATGATGCACATGATGTTCCACTCTAGTAATTAGTGCATAAATGTATACAAAGCATAGAGCCTTTCCAAGTATGATCTAAGGGATCAGTTTAGTGCTCAGAATGCAAAAATATTGTCTACTAAATTGATCCCTTGGATCACTCCCACATCGTGAGAATAAAGGCCTACAACTCGGTCCTATGTGCAAGCATATGACTAAAATTTTTGGAACTGGGGGTTAATGGGTAGCTTAACTATCCTACAATTTCACTTTTCGGGAGAGATTGTAAGCTGGATTTGCACATCAGTTCTAGGTTTGGGGCGCTCAAGCTAGGTTTGGGCCAAATTGGAGAATGATTAGCTACGGAATTGGGTAAAAACTTGTAACATGAAATAATTTCTCAATTTTTGGCCAAATGTAGTGCATAAAGAACCCAAATGGGGTTTTTTGACAGTGTTGGATCCCTTCGAGATATCATTTCTATTGTTTGAGGATTGTAAAGCAATTTAAACACACTTTTGAGCACTTAATGAAAGAGGCCCTGCATTGGAAGTTGGACCAAGAGATGTAGCCCAGGAGAGGGGTGAAATCCTTTATTATGTTTTATGTTATTTGTTTAAGATATTGTTATTTGTCTCTGTTTGGCTATAAAAAATCATTTAAAATCACTTGTTTATGTGTTTAGTAAATTGATCCATTGCATAAAACACATATAAATGTACTTGCAATTTGTTCAAATCTTCAAGTTTTCAATTACAGATCAAGGGAACTAGTATTTACTTACAAAAATGTGGTAGGTTATGCGTTATTGATTAGAACTATATGAAATTTTTTGTGCTACTTTCCAATTATAGGGGAAGGATACATCATATGTCAACCTACTTTGGCACATTCATAGTTGCCACAAACGGAGCACTCATAGTATCTAATCATAGGTTCCACAATAGGGGACTCCATAGAAGTATATGTTGCAAAGATGAACCACATAAAAGATAATCTTACATACGAAAAAATACTAAGGGATAGACCATAAAATATTTGGATAATTAAAAAAATATAGAACTTTAGACACGCAGGACAATGAGCCTTTTGAATTTGGGCAACTCATAATCACTTTTAAGATGAGTTAGTTTATGAATTTATTCTTCAAATACATGATTATTGAGATTGGTTTGAAACTCCTTTTAGGGTTTGGTCTCTTTGACCTCGATTCATATAGTGTGAGGTGTTGTGTACGAGGTTGAACCTATATCAGATATTGGAGGAGATATCATCCCAACCTTAGGCATGGTTGTAATATGTGGGATTCGACTTCCACATGAGCACTAGTATTGGATAGTTGTGCAAGAACAAATTCAAAGTCTCCAAATTCATCATCGAAGGACAACTCTAACCACGATATGGAACACATTCGAAAACAAATAGCCCATTTACAAAACTCCAAAATAAAAACTAATAATTTTGGAGGGCATGATATGGGTTACTCATTAGGGCATTCCATGTTCAATCATCCTCTAATCTTCTTCCCCATTTTGAATTCAGGGTTTTCTAAGCGTGGAGGTTGACTTCGCCTTCAGGGTTTTCTTGGCGAGAGGAACATCAGGGTCGGCAGGGATGAATGAGACTAATTAGGATCAACCCTTTTAGGAACTTTGATCTTGATTTAATCTTATATCACCTCTATTAAACTGAGGAGGGGTGGTTGACTCTTTATATAATTTGCGTTCAATTATTAATGGGTGGATCAATTATATAGGGGGTGTTTATAATATATTATGATTTTAAATCATTATAATATTTGTATTACATTATATTATATTGTATGAATATTACATTACATTATATTAATACATTATATATTTTATCTCCATGAAATGTTGTTTGTTATTTGTACTTCTATCTACGTATATAACGTGTAAAGGGCATATCATGGTATTTCTTGGACATGAACGCATACTTCTTCATCATGCCTTCTTGTTGCCTCAGTATTTTTTTATGGTTTAGTTTAGTGGCCTCTATAAGAGATTTATTTAACACTTGGAGGAGTGGGCCATGTGTTGTAAGGGTCCTCTATGAGTTCCCTATAGTATTGGTTGTATACTAACTTGGGGGGTTATTTTTTACATTAAGAAGAGTTCATTAATAAGTTGACTAAGCCATATACACCTCAAGAAATGAAGATTAAGACATGTGGTCATGGGGGAAAAGACAAAGGGTGGATCCAATGGACCCATTTTTTATATGTACATTTATTTCCTTTTATTTTTGGTGTATCACCTAAGTCCTGGGTCCTTATTCATGGTCTAGGTAAGTAGATAACAACAATGATAATTGGTTCCTAGCTAGCCATCATTTTTACATTCATGGGGACTCATATCCTTAAATATTGGAAGTAGGATCATAAGAGACATATAATAAATTATATGTGATTCATTGAGCATCATTCCTTTCCATATAAGTGATGTTCACAATGATGACAATGATGATGATGATGATGTCAATGGTGATGATGATGTTGATGATGACGATGATGATGATGATCACAACAACGATGATGATGATTTTAAAGATTATGTGGATGAAAAAGATGGCGTTGATGACAATGATGATGATGATGATGATGATGTTGATGAAGATGACAAATATGATGACAATGATGATGATGTTGATGGTGACAATGATGAAAAACATGACAATGAAGGGTAAGAAGTATTCTCAAATGGAAGGGTCAAGAGTTTTTTGAACCTCTGGACTATGAAGTACATTATAAGCCTGTAAATGGTAAATAGTAATAAATAATTTCATCTACTTGATATTTAAATATGCTATAATTTTTTCATTTGATTGTCGAGTTCTTTCTATGAGTCATATTTGAGTCTCAAAAACCTCCCATATCATCAATGCATACATCTACCATAACCATGTCAAATTTTAGTGCATGCAAGTACAAACTGAAAACAAAAAATCAACATTGGCCCCATTCTCAAGTCACATCATGACCAACAAGCGATGTCCCCAGGGGCACTCGAGTGCTCCACCTTCATACAAGCATGGAAATTCAGCCTACTGTGAAAATAAGTGAATAAAAATAATTAGTTCATCAATGACAACAAAATATTATCATTTTTTAGTACCATGTTGCACAATCAATCAATTATAAACTGACTTCTTATAGCTAAACATTAATTTAGTGAATTTTCTAAAAATCATTATGACGCACCCTTGTGGGAAATTTGTTCATGGGCATTCATGGGCCGACCTTACTTCTTTTTGGAAGAGACCCCTTTCCAAGTCGGGTCGACCCACCAACTCATTGCCTTCATGTGGTCTCACTACCTTTGTGCAGGCGCACCCAAGGTGCGGGCATTTTCCCTGCTATACAAAAATAATGAACATAAATCATTAGCTCATCAACAAGAACAAAATATTATCATTTGTTAGTACCATGTTACATTATACATTAATTATAAACCGAATTTTAACACCTAAACACTAATTAGTCATTTTTATAAGAATCATTATGAGAACCCCTTGTGGGAACTCTAGTCATGGGAAATCATGGGACAACCTTACTTCTTTTCTGTGCATCCCTTGCCAATTTGAGCCAACCCACCAACTCGACGCACGGGCACCCCTGCTAGGTAGGTGCCCAACACATGATGCCCCATTGGTGCCCGAGCACCCTGCCTTCATGCAGGCACACTCAGGGTGTGGTCATTCACCCTTCTATGCAAATTAGTGAACTCAAATGATTAGCTCATCAATGACAACAAAATGTTATCATTTTTTGGCACCATTTTTCATAATCCATCAATTATAATCTTACTTTTAACACATAAACATTAATTTATTTTATTTTCTAAAAATCATTATGAGACCCTTTGGTGCTATGTTCATGTAAATACCTGGGTTGACCATACTTCTTTTATGAGGGTTCCCCTTGACAAGTCAAACCGACCCACCAACTCGTTGCATAGGCGCCCCTATCAAACAGGCGCCTTAGTGTGCCCAACACGTAATACCCCATTGGCGCCCAAGCGCCCCTCTTTTGTGAAGGCATGCATATGGTGCAAGCATTCCCCTTGCTATGCAAACAAATGAACACAAATAATTAGCTCAATAATGAAAACAAAATATTATCATTTTTTAATACCATGGTGCATAATCAATCAATTATAAACTGACTTTTAACACCTAAACATTAATTTAGTCAATCTTTTAAAAATCATTATGAGAACCCCTTTTGGGAGCTCTATTCATGGGAACTTATGGGATGACCTTACTTAATTTATGTGGGTGACCCTTACCAAGTCGGGTTGACCCACAAACTCTCCATATGGGCATCCCTACCAGGCGGGTTCCCTGACGTGCCTAGCATGCGATGCCCCATGGGTTTCTGGGTGCCCCACCTTCATGCTAGTGCACGCATGGTGTGGCCATTCACCCTACTACGCAAATCAATGAAAAAATATCATTAGCTCCACAATGAAAACAAAATATTATCATTTTTAAGTACCATGCTACATAATCAAACAATTATAAACTGACTTTTAACACCTAAACATTAATTTAGTCAATTTTCAAAAATCATTATGAGACCCCTTGGTGGGAACTTTGTTCATGGGAAATCATGGGACGACCTTAATTCTTTCATGTGGGCAACCCTTGATAAGTCAGTCTGACCCATCAACTCGATGCACAAGTGCCCCTGCTAGGCGGGCACCCTTGCATGCCCAACACGTGGCACCCCATGGAAGCTCGGGAACCCCACCTTCTACAGGTGCACCAATGGTGTGAAAGTTCACCTTGTTTTGAACATGAGTGAACAAAAATCATTAGCTCATCAATGAAAAAAATACTATAATTTTTTAGTACCATTCCACATAATCAATCAATTATAAACTGACTTTTAATACCTAAATCTTAAGTTAATCAATTTTCTAAAAATCATTATGAGACCACCTTGTGAGAACTTTCTTCATGGGCAGCCATGGGCCTAGTTTACTTATTTTATGTGGTCTCCCCTTGCCAATTCAGGATGCCCCACCATCTCGTTGCATGGACACCCTTGCCCTACCATGTGTGACACGCAATGCCCCATTGGTTCCCGAGCGACACGGCTTTGTGCGGGAACCACTAGGGTGTGGGTGTTCACCTTGCTATGAAAATTAGTGAACATAAATCATTATCTCATCAATGAAAACAAAATATTATCATTTTTTAGTACCATTTTGTTTAATCCATTAATTATAAACCGACTTTTAACACCTAAACATAAATTTAGTCAATTTTCTAAAATACATTATGAGACCCCTTGGTCTAAACTTTGTTCATGGGAAGTCAACAGCTGACCTTACTTCTTTTCTACAAGTGCCCCTTGCCAAGTCGATCTGACCCACCAACTCGTTGTACAGGTACCCATACCAGGCGGGCTCCCTGGCATGCCAAACACGCAATGGCCCACCTTCATGTGACTGTTCACCATTCTGTGAAAATTAGTGAACAAAAATCATTAGCTCATTAGTGACAACAAAATAGTATTTGTTAGTGCCATGATTCATAATCAATCAATTATAAACCAACTTTTAACACTTAAACATTAATTTAGTCAATTTTCTAAAATTCATTATGAGACCCCCTAGTAGGTACTCAATTCATGGGAAGTCATGGGCCAACCTTACTAATTCATATATATTCCTAACCACCATGTTTCCTGGTTTGCCCATAGCTCAACTCCCTTAATACAAATTCTTAACGAACCAAATTCAAAATTGGAAATGATGGTATAAACGCAAATGAGCTTCTGTTCATCTCAAGAACAATATATTCTCTACTAAAAAAGGTTAAACACATGAAGGTAGAAGCTCATATGCCCCCCACCCCACCCCAAATCCCCTCGCCCCCCCACATGACTCTCAATTCCATAATACCCTATTTATCTACTATAATATATTTGAAAGAAACACAATAACATGAAAACATAAAAACTAGGAAATTAAAAAATTAAGGTGAACGAAAGAGAACAAACTAACTGAAAACATATAAATACATACCTCATAGTTTTCAACATTTTGATATCATTAATCTTCTTCCTCATCCAACTCATCATCTATATCTAGTTTAGAATTCATGTTCAAAGGATATGCCATATCAGCATTATCATCATCATCTATATTATCATCTGGAACATGCTCTTCTACATTTGGTTCAACTTCTTCAAGTTCTTTGTCTTACACAACGTCAATATCATATAGTTTATCCCAATTAATGTTGTCTCGATTAACATATATTCCTTGAACTTATATGACATCTTAGTCTGACACAACATGAGACCCCTACTCCTTTACATTACCTTCTTCTTCATTTTCATCTTCTTCCACTACATTATAATTTACAGGGCTTCCTCTGAGATCATATCTAACAACATATGACCAACCCACTTTACCAGGAACATCTTTGTAAAATACCTAATCACTTGTCTTTGAAGAACATATGGCTCTGATCCTGGCTCAATATTCTTTGTATAAATCATGGTAAATTTGTTTGTATTCTCAATAAAAGTTCTATTACGGTCATGTTCATGGATTTGTAGCCTAAACCATTTGACATCGAGCACAACTATTTTGAAGGATTCAAAGTCACACTCAAGTATATCACGCGATACCCATAGTATCAATTTGTTAGTAACTTCTGCATGTCATCACCTCTAGAGGCAACATTGGTATCTTGAAATACTACAATTATCCCATTATTAGAAGTTTTCATCTTTTCATCCAACCTTCTGATGCGAAATTTGTGGCCATTGCACCACATTTTGTTTTAGTGTTTCAACTGTAATACGTCAAACATGTAAAAAAAATGCATTGTCAATTTATAAGCATACTTATACTTGCAAAATTTTCAAATTAAGAAAAAACACACCATATACATCAATATAATTCTAAAAAAACTAAATAATATGGCTAAATATGCTTGCCTGATAATCTTTTAATCCATATGCTAAATCAATTTCCATAAGTGTAATATTAGTATCTCCACTGTGTTGCTTCTTTGACCAATGTAGACACACCATACTATGATAACCTATCATCATCCAATCAAGATTGTTCACAATCTATATAAGTAATGAATCCCATTCTCGATCGACTGTATTAAAATAAAACAATTCACACACATATATAATTAGTTACCATGATATACCTTCATAATAATGATTATGAAAGAAGACTAAAAAAGTAAATAATTATGATATACATAAAAATAAAAAATTCAAATGTGTTATAAATATCCAATATCTACTTACATCTCACTTTGCTCGTTCTATCTTTCCCTAATAGGTGTTCCCTTTCAAATTTTCCCATGGAGTTGACATCCCAAATGTGATGCAACATGTTAATATTGTTTCCTATTGCATGACTATATTGATGAATATAAACCATCGTTTGATACACCATATATCCCTCTACCATAGAGCCCTCGGGATGTTCTCTTTGTCTGACTAGAGCCTTCAATGATTTCTAGTGCCTCTCAACCATCCACATTGATCTTGTGTGTATAGGTACACACTTTTCAATCTCCTTGACTTGGTGTATGAGGTAGCCTTCTTGTGCATTGAAAAATGTTAGAGGCATATACTTTTTCATTTCACACATTAAACGAGGAATTTGTTTCCTCCAATACTTTATATCCTCTTTATCTATTTATTTAGATGACATCCATGTACAAATGAAGCAAGAAAATCACAATTTTCAACAAAAAAAAGTGTATAGTACATGATGACAAGAAAAACACATGCAGTCAAAAATATGTGACAAAACAACTTTTTGAACAAATTACACTTTGCACATAAATTTCCACTTACCTCATGTATTTTCCAAGATCATATATAACTTGTTTGACATTTTTTTTCAAAGTTTTTTGGCAGAGATAAAGGTAGAACATATTGTAACAAAAATAGTGATCGATCATTATTTTTTCCCAAATTAGTAGGAAAATAACACTAATTAACAAGATGTTTCACCAATGTATAAAATATATATACACCAAAATTATTACCTTAATAAACGTGTGCCAAACATGAGTTTTACCCCACCTAATTCACCTTTCTTTGTTAGGATATTCTTTATGTTTGAAGAAAATCCAGCTAGAAATTTCATTTTTTCAATAACCTCTTTAACATGCCTATTTTGCTTCTCTATCAATAACCGTGTAAGGGTTCTTTTATTTTGGCCATATCCATTGCTATTTGAATGAATCACACTTTGCAATACATGATCAGCATCCTTAATGTCATTACAAATCTTGACAATTTTTTCTTTATCTCTCCTTCCATTTAAGATTTTCCATAAGGTCTTTATTACATTCTTCCTGATGTGAATTATATCAAACAAATGAACAATCTCTAGGTGCTCATAGTAGGCGATTCTATTGAATTGCTCAAAATAACTTTTCATTCCTTGTGGAAGTTTCCTATTATTAATGCCTTGACAACCTACAATGTGAATCATAGTTAAAGATATTAGAACCACAATATAACATGTCAATTAGATCAACGAATAAAATGCCATAAAAATATAAAATAGTCCAAACATACAATCTATATTAATACATAAAAAATTCTATCAATAACTTGAGAGACTTTATTATATTGCAACTTCCATTCATGAGGTATCATTCTATGTTATCTTAATGCAGTCCCTTCTTTCCCATTGAAAAGATGTTGTTCTATACTTCGATACCTATGGTTTTTAGAAAGTAAATTCCTATACTCATCAAAAACCTCCTTTCCTAAGCTTCTTGAATGTCAAGATGTCAGCCTAGGACCACAAACTCGACAAGCAAATTTACACTTTTTTTGAAGACTTGAAGAAACAAAATAATTTTATATCAATTATTTTAAGTATGTACAATAAAGGTCGAATAATTTTAAAAACATACTTGAAATGAACTTCATAAAATTAAATACTATTAAAGTGCAGGGTAACATTATAACATACCACATAAATGTGCTAGCCCTCAGGCATCGTGAATTTTCCATACAATCATTGCATGGAATTCAAATTCTCTTTGTGCATCTACTAGTCTAGAGATATCATACATAGTGACATCGTTCCATAGCTCCAATAACTCATTGATAAGTGGCTCGATATATACATTAATATCTTTAACCTGGTGCTTCTCTAATTGATTGAACATACTATACATAATTACTACATATATGAGTAAAATAAAATTTTATAAGACATAACTATATGGCATAATTGAACATATATGAGTAAACAAAAAAATACAAGACATAATTATGAAACAAACAAGAAAAATGAGATGTTATTGTGTTAAAAAAAATTATTCTAAAGAAATTAATACCTCAAACAATCATTGTCAACATTATGCACTCCCTCTTTATTGACTTCCATGGAGGAATGTTATTGTTGATAACAAAAATGGGCCACAGTGAGTAAGTATATATAGGATTTCGAAATGGATTGACACTGTCAACTACTAATGAAATCCTAATTTTACGAGGTTCTCTTTTAAACTCTGGCCACTTTTCCTCTATATTCCTAAATGCATATCCATCTACAGAAACTTGAAGAACATCATCTTCACTTCTATTCCTTGCATGTTAATCCATAAGTTCTACTATGCTTTTACACTTGAACAATTGTCGCAGATGTGGAATTATGGGAATATAAAAAGAACCTTGTGAGGCACATTTGTTGTTACTTTGTCAGTATGATATCTACTCTCATCATATTTTGGGAATTTTCCTTTCAACGCATGCTCTTTATAATTGAGAATATCATCATTAAGGCATGCATGAATAGTTTGATACTCCATTCCAATATCTTTCGCAACGGCATGTAAATATTGGTATGTACAAGGTAAAACATTTGACAGTAGTAACATAAATTCACTTAATAATATACAACATAAAAAGGTAGTAGTGATTAATGTACTAAAAAATATTAATTGTACATATTGAATCCAAATGCTAAAATTAATTAAATCATGATCAACATACTAACATTAAAAACAAAGGAAAAAATAATTGCTTTATCATGTATATAGTACTAAATGTCACAAAATATATTACATATCCTAGGAGCTAGGTCACACATTTGTTTGAAAAACCATTCACCACCTTTAAGTAAACTAGCAACAATACCGTCCACATGGGGTAGCTCAAGCGGCAAAGGTCGTGGAAATGAAGTCTCACTGAACTAGAAGTCTTGGGTTCAAATCTTGGGCTACCCTTCCCCCATTGAGGGGTACTTAATGGACATGTAAATCGGAGAGTCCCGCCCCAACCTACAAAAAAAAAACTAGCAACAATACCACAGAGAGACACATGCAAATGACCTTGAAAGAGACACATGTCAGAGCAAAGAGAACATGAAAACTCCACATATTAAAGTGAAAACAAGCCAAAATGATGACCACGAACGTGAAAGTGAATAAAGTGTGCAAAAGACGACAATTGAGAAAACTCATCAAAATAGAAGTACAAACGCAACCAATGTGAGGGTAGTTGTTAAACAAAGGGTGCACTTGCTATCGGCATGAGTTCAAAATTGCACAGGCACTGTCTTGATGGATGGTGTTGTGCTTGTTTAAGCCTACATAAAGGAAGTGCACTTTTTTTTAGGAACATGGTAGGGAATGTCTAACTAAAGAAATTTTTGTAGGAAACCCTTTCTTACTAAGGAACGATATCAAATATCTCTCCTTCTAGACAAAATGGGGTAGTATTTCCTTTTTAGTACTTATTTGATTTGACAAAAATGTCAAAAATTCACTCCTTTGTACTTAGTGGTAAGTGAATGTTGTGGAATAAAAACATTGTACCTATTTCAAAGGACATTCAAAATGGAATTTTATACCTTGCATGAGTGATAATAAGTGAGATAAATTTGGAAAAAATAACTATTGATAATTTAGCAAAAATTTAATTAATCTACCATTTTGCTATAACTATTATAGCTTTGATATTACTTCAATTAGTTTTATCACAATTTACAACAAATGAGACCCTTTAATTATCACAAAAAGAGACGTTATATAAAGAATTATTCACTCTATGTCACTTGAGCTTCAAAAGTTCATTGTTACCGAAAACATTTTGAAACACCAAGTGCAAGGCTGTGTCCCATACCTTTTTCCTTAAAAATGAGAGAGTTTATTTTATGATCAAAATAGATTGTGGTTAGCATAAAATTTTAATAAATTGTGGTTTATAAATTTAAACTTTTTAATAAATAAAGTAGTTTCTTTTTTATATATATTTTTCATTAAAAAAAAAAAAAAAAATTATTAATCATCTTACCTAAATTATAATCTTGTTTTTTCTTTTCCATGATCCTTCTCTATATAATTTTATTTTTATTCATTATTTTTTTAATATTTTATTATTTTCTTTTTTTTTCATATAATTTTGTTATCAATACTATTTATTATATTTTCTTATTCTTATAAAATGTATTCACTGTGTCCATCTTTTAAATTATATGCATAATATATTTTAAAAACTCATTAATAATGCTCCATGAAAACCCATGATTAACCTTTAAATATTCTAGGTCCTCATTAACCACCCTAAACATACATTAACCCCCTAACAATTTAACTGCATTCTCCTAAGCCCTTAAACCCCTAGCCCCTAACCCCTAACCCTAAACCCTGAAACAATAACCCATTATCCCTATGCCCATAAAGTAATCAACCCCTAAATCAACCTAACCCCTTAATCGGCCCTAACGAAAGTAATCAAATAATATTTCTAGTCCACATAAAGATGACAACATAGCTCAAATACCTCCCAAAAGAATATTATGAAATGTTAGGATATTCCGACACATAAGAAATAGTTAAATATAACTTGGTCTAATATATAGTTAGGTAAAGTGTGTTTCTTTAGTATGTACTTTTGCAACTTACAATCTAACAGTCATGATATGTTCTAGACATGAAATGGTCCGACGGTTCATTCTCTCTTTCATATTGTCGACACTTGATCTGTGGCTTAACACCTAATTGGTCCATGATCTCTATTTAAAGAGCCTGGAGGGTCATTTGTAAGGTAACTATTCATGAGAGAAGCTTATGTAAATTTTATTTCTTTTACATTAATAAATTTCCTGAAGTGGTCGTGTTGTCTCAAGTTGTGGATTGTTTCCCTCTTTGAGGGCTTTAACCACGTCAAGAATATTGTTGTACTAATCTATGATCTATTTTTGAGCAGTCTCCTTTAGTGTTCTATCTAAGGAACTTACGCTATAAATTCCTACTTGGTATCAGAGCTATTTGATGGCCGCATCCGTTGATGATCCAAATCCAAAGTCGATACAACTGCATCCGATTGTCGGTTCATTGATCTACTGTTTCTGACCACTTTCAAGCTGAGAGGACCGCTCTATTGTGTTAGGAGCATCTGTTCTAGTGAGGAACCCCTTTTGTTTCACAAGAAAAGGTTTCTATTAGCCCTAGCTACATTTTTTTTAAGATATGGAGGTATATAATGTTTATTTTTAATTTTAGTTATTATCTCTCTATTTATTTCGGTTTATTTATCTCTCTATTTTTTATTATCGGATTTATGCCTTTCATTTCTACGTATCCTCTTTGCCCCACAACTCTGTGTGATCTAGGAAAATCAGAAACAGAAAGGAAGGATTTTTCTCATGCATATGTTCTTTTCTGCCACGCCTTAGTGTGATCTCAGAAAATCATAAACATTGAGGAAAATATTTAGTTTCCAGCGAAATCTAACTTCAAGCTATAAGGTTTGGTTTTTTTTTGCATGTTCGTTTTAGGTTGTGTGGTTTTTTGTTTTGTAGGCAAAATGGGTTTTCTCAAGTAAGCATGCACTCCAAATCTTCAGTGACTTAAAAGAAAAACCCTTCCTCCTTTCCAAAAATTACTAACCTTTTAAACTAGCTCACTTGGTTCGAAGCTACTTTATGGGAATAGAGGTCTTGAGTTCAAATCTTTCTTTTTTTGAGTTACTTTTTCAAAAAGAACATGTAACTTATATTTTAAAGTTACTTTATGTAAAAATGTTCTCACCCATTATAAAAAGTGAGTCACTTATAATTATAAAGTCTCGTTATCTTTTATTTAAGTTACAATTTAGTGAGTAGCTCATAAAATACCATTCTAAAAGTGACATTCACTTATTTATAAAAGTGGGTCACGTAATTTTTTTTTTAAAGTGAGCTAATTAGATTAGGTTTGGAAAGAGGGAGATTTTTTAAAAAATATAACATTATCATTCACTTTCGTACATTCACGTACTTCATCAGCATCTTCAACAACTTTTCTTCAAAAACCACAACCTTTTCATCTGGAAGTCGTTTTTAGAGCCGTTTTTTTTAATCGGCCTAATTTTTCAAGATCTTTCCATTGAAACACTTAGTTTCAACATCTATGGCTTTAGTTTATATTTAAATTGAAATTCCATGCCAATTTATTCTTGATAGTACCAACTACTTCCAATGGATGTCCTACATGGAGGATTTGCTTAGAATTAAAGGTCTTTATAGAATAGTCTCTGGCCAAGAGTCTAAACCTAAAGATAAAGATAGGCAAGCCAAATTGGAAAATAGGAAATATCAAGCACGTGGGTTGATAGGGATGTCAATTTCTCAAGACCTTAGATTCCATACCCCCCATGAAGCAATAAAACAACTCAATAAAGTTTTTGGAATTAAAAATGAAGTTAGAGCCCATCAACTCGAAAATCAGTTACTTACTTTGGACCCCAATATTTTTTCTTCCATTGAACATTTTTTTTCCAAGTTCAAGACCCTTAGACTTCTCTTGGAAGGTGTTAAGTTTAAGAAAGAAGATGGTAGCCTTATCTATTCCATTTTTACTAAGTTGAGAAAGAACTACTCTATGTCTATTTCCACCTTCCATTCTATTAGAGAAGCCTTTATTTCTCAAAGATAAGACTACAAGTCCCTCTCATTTGATGTCTTTTGTGATTCTTTAATAAGATAACAAGAAAAGCTATTACATCTTGGTCTTCTTAATCTTGTAAACTCTTCTAAGAAATCCTTAGCCGCCAGGAAACAACCAAGCTCAAAGAATCCTAAGAAGCAACATCCTAAAAAGAATGGTCCTAAACTAACCAAGGGTCCTAAGCACTTTTAGTCTTAAAATGAAAAAGAAAATTAACAAAATGATAAGGCAAATAAAAACTAAGGGAGGAAGACTGATAGAGATTGCAAATTTTGTAATCGAGATGGCCACTTAGAATCCAAATGCTTTAAGAAGATGGAAGCCTTGGAAGCAGAAATGAAGAAGCATAACATCCATTTGGAGCACTCTTCAACTTCAGCTTCATCTTTGTGAATAACACTTTCTGCATGCGGTTGTCAAAAATCTCGGTTTGGATATGCACTAAATGTATCTTCTTCTTCTAATTCTCATGAGTGGCTCATTGATTCTGGAGCTTCTTATCACATGGCCAAAAACAAAGCCATGTTTTCTTCTTTAAATGATTGTAACACCAAAAATATATATG
>APFE030915566.1:117131-134439 GCA_000404065.3 Pinus taeda
AAAAGTTGCAAAAGATCCCAATTCAAACAATATTTCCAGAAATTGAAGAGGAAGGAAAAATCATATTGGAACTTGGAGCAGTCACAGAACAAGAACCCGACAGCTACGAAATCGATCAATTACAGAGTATCTCATCAAGTGGAAGAACTTACCCGCTGAAGATTCCACATGGGAGGACAAGAATTTTATACAGAAGCATCAAGAACTACTCAAGCGTTGAGGACAACGCTTTTTGAAGGAGAGGGGCATGTTAGGCCCCCATACTACTAGTGTAACCCCTTATTGTTATTAGTACAACCCCCTTATTATATTGATGTACCCATGTAGTGCCCATATTGTTACTATTGTGCCCCATAGAAGCCCACTATTGTTATTATTGTGCCCTTACATTATTATTGTTATGTCGGCTCTGATTATATTATGACCCCTTAGACTCCTATATATAGAAAGGAGGTCTTTTCATTTGTATCATCCAAGAATTGTTCCTTTGTGTAATCTAAAGGAGGTTGCCCCCTCGAAGAGGCAGATATCTAAGGCATTCAACTATCTTTTCTAGCTTTTTGTGAACTGGTTTCATAACACTCATTTGCATACTGTAGTAAACAAGTTGTAAAGGTTACGAGTAAGTTGGTTTATAAGAAAAAGGTGGCCAGTTAACTTGGCCACCTTCGTTTAGTCAATGAAGACAAAACAATTGATCCTCCCACACATGTCATCAATCAAGTAAAAAAGAAGAAGAGAAGGACATAAACAGTTAAGTCTACAGAGGCATGAATTGGGAGTTGATTATGAGGAGAGGGAAATGATGAGGTGGTAGTGGGGACCAACGTCCAAAAATAGAAAATGTACCTCCGCTGCCACCACACCACCTCACATAAATCGGCCATAAGAAGAAATATTGGTTGATCCCCATGCACTTATGCATGCATTTCCTCAAGGCTCACTCTAGAAAAAGTCACTCTCATACCCAGGAAACCTACAGAAGAGGAAAATTCCATCAGTCTCCTGCGTAGGACTTCCTATATGATTGCACAGGAAATCCTATAAGATCGCACAGGAAACCTACAGGATATAGATAGACAATCTACAGGATTGGCCAAGAGGGGTTTCAGAGGGGAAAACATGGAGGTTGTCTACAACAAACGCTATGAAGAGGTAGGTTCTATAATTCCTTCCCTTTTTCAAAGAGAATTGAAAAGAAAATCCCCTAGTAGAGAGTGAATTTGGCAGCTTTGTAAGGGAATGTTATCCACACTTCTTTCAGTTATTTACTTCTGCATTAAAAAAAATTGTGTCAAGCATCTCAACTTCTCCAAATTCACCAAAAAAATGACAGGGGGTTTAATAGAAGAGAGCCCATTAATACTGTGAGAATCCACCAACACCCTCAGGTGTTAGAAATCTTCACAAGGCATAATTGGATGGGGTATTTTGAAAAATTAAGAGGGTATGGTGATGAATTGGCCTGATATTTTTCTCTCTCCCTCATTCCACTAACCAGAATTCATGCCACTGTTGTGGTGAGAGGCCTCTCCATAGAGCTCACCCCTGAACTCACAAGCAAAATTACCACACTTCCCCTAGGAGTGCCTTGGAGAAAGGAAGACAAGGGAGATAGCCATATTGCCAAGAATAAGTTCGTTTTAGAGGGAGAAGAGCCCATTGAGCACAAAAATGGAGTAAGGAGAGCAAGCCTACCATACCCCTAGAATGAGGTGAGCTACCACCTTATAAAATACATATCACGTGAGGGTAGATATAGCGTGGGTTATGGGTATCACTTTAGGCTTCTTGAAGAATTGAGGTTTGGAGCAGAAACACCTCCTCACCACAGGCTCAACATACCATACTTCCTTATGCAATCACTGACAAACACAAGCATAAAAGTGCAGGAGGGAAACCACCAAAATTTAGCCCACCATGGGTTAATTAGAATCATCATAGAAGATGCCCTCCACAACCTTAGGATTCCTATCAAATGGGAAATTTTCAGAGACATGCAGAAAAGAGGAGTATATCGAAGCCCTCACATATGACATTAGTCCTACTATTAGTGAAAAGGATGAGGAAGAAACTGAAACAGAGGGAGAAGAAGTAGAGAGGGATGAAGGTAAGACAGATGGGGAGGAAGATGAGGAAATAGAGGAAGATGGCAAAGAAGAGACTGATAAACAAGATGAGGATCTAGAAGGAGAAGAAGAGGGGAAAAAAAGAGAGGAAAAGGGCAATGAAAAAGTGGAGGAAGAAGACAAATAGAAGTCACCTAGGGTGTCTCTAGAGGCCACTGAGGGAGAAGCAGCAACTTCTCTCACTACTCTTAGCACCCCTATCAAACAGAAAGGCAAAAGACAGAGGTAGACCCCCTTATATTTCAGAACAAGGAAAAGCACAAGGATAAGGCATGGGAAACCCCAAACACCAACTAAGATTCCCATTGTGATTGAGGACTCACCTAAACAGTAGGAGAAAATGCCTCCTCCTAAGTCTCCTATCACTTATGTGAGAAGGCTTATAACTAGATCCACCTCATCCAAAGGAAAAGCAATCCTACAGGATACAAAACAAGACCTACAGGAAGCTGAAGGAGTACTATAGGATACTTTGTTAAACCTATAGGAGACTCAAAAATTGGATAAGAAGGGAAGCCTACAACAAGAAACTAAAGAAGAGGACCCAGAGTTAAAGGAACCTATCCCCCAACCTAACCTTGACTCCTACTATAGATTTATTAAGGGGGTAGGGTCATTCCACAAAAAATTTCTATTCCACCATTCTTTGAGCTTGAGAAGGAGAGAGCCAAAACTCCTCAATGGATGCATATTGCCAAATCCAAAGGGGTGGAATACATTGGTCAGATGGAGGAGAAGCTCAAGGAGATGGGCAAAGAATTAAGTAACTTGAGAGACAAAGACACCATAATGAGAAATCAATTAAAGATAGAAAATGCATGGTTGAAAGGACAACTGCAAGAAAGAGAGAACCAGTTGGCATGTATGTCTAGTCTCTCTTTGGAAGCAATCTAGTATAGGATGCCAACTAAATCCTATGCCCTATACCTTAAGGAATAGTGGCTGCATTTCCAGATCAAGACCCTAGCACAGAGAGGCACTATGCCATTTCAAGATTATAGACAATTCATTGATCTTTGTGATCAAAGTACATTGGAGGATAGGGCCAAGATGGCTGAGTTTTAGTTGCATAACATGGCATTAACAAACCTGAATGTATGGGACCCTAATGCCAAGCTAGGAGACTTATAGTTGATGGCTTTGGCATCATGGCTGAACCATGAGGAAGCAAGGGCTATAGAAATGAAGAAGATATTGGCAAAAGAACAAACATAGCCCCTTATGTTCAAAGATGAGCAATCTAATCCAATGGCCCTCATCAACACACATAATTTAATTGCAAATGATCCTCAACTTGCACCCAGGTATCTTGTTTCCCAAGAGCAAGCAATTTCACATTTTGAGGACATGTTCAGTTTGTTAGGGGATGACATCATACATGCTTGCCTGAGGAGATGGAACACATTGCCACACAGTTTAAAGATAAGAGAGTAACACACTCCTCAAAGAATGAGAGAAGCACTGAACAAGACATTCGTGTACAAGCAATCTATGTAGAGACTCAAAGTCAATATGATTGGCTTGAAACACAGTCCACCACTGCTCTTAGGAATGCTAGAAGGAAGGGAGGAAGGAAGAAGAAAAGAGGCAGGTTGGAAACCATAGTAGAGGCATGGGATATTAGGGAGGCCACTAGAGCTATGAAGAACATGGATATTGATTGAGTTGCTTAGAGGATGAGAAACACTTTCAGTAGGGGGGTTATAATGAGCCTCATCATTGGGTACTTATATGTGCCTTAATTCACCTCCTAGCTTAGTCAAACCAACTTTTCTCACAACTTATTACATGTTTTGATTATATTTTGTTTAATAAGATGAGTTAAAGTGAGATATTATGCCTAGTAGACTAATATGCATTGATTGCAGGTTTGGAAGAGAAAATCAAGGAATTTTGGCAAAGACTAAGGTTTGAAACTCAAATGGGACAAGGGAGAGAGATTGTAGGAGGTAAATCCTCCTCATTTATTCCTTCCCCATTCGAATATTCCTTCATTAATCCCACCAGCTCGGAGTGTAAGCAGCCAAGCCATGAACATTAGAAGGCAACCGAGTAAGTGATAGACAAAGAGTAGTTCATCTCGAGTTTGGGAGCTAAGCCTCCCTAAATTTAAGGAAGTCGTTGGAGACTTCAGTTGTATAATTAGAGAAGCCTAGAGCCTCATTAGGATTTGAATTTTTGTTGTAAAACTCTAGCTATTTTTGAGCTCCAGACTTGTGGAATACTTTTTGATGTAATTTCCTATTTTGGTAATAAAAATGAGTTTGTTCTTGATTTGGTACTGAGCTAATTCAGAGTGCTAAAGCTCTTGGGTTAGGGCCCAACCCTAGCAGCAAAGTCTCCTCTTCTTGTATCTTTATGCTTAGCTTAGTTTCATAGATTCATGGTTAAATTGTTCTTAGAAGTATTTCATTACAAGTAGTGTAGATTTGATTAATTTTTTATTAGTTTGCTTCCATTTGTGCCTTAATTCAATAGCAGGTTAGAAGGGATAAAAGAGGCTCCAAAAACCTATCAATAGGTGCCTTGGCCTCACTTATTCCTTCTGGGATCATGATTTGAGGAAAAGACCCTTATGCGGCCCAGAAAGATAGATTTCCATTTCTCTCATGATATTTAGAGATTGTTGTACTTAAACTAGCATTTGATCAGTTTTGCAAAGTAGGATTTCATTGCCATTTCTTCTATCTTCATTCTTGTAGTAGATATCATCCATGATTCCATGTTATTCAACAATTTCTTCATGTATAAGGTAGACAATTAGTTCATTAAATTTTGCTTTTCTAGTTCATGAGAATTCTTCTTGTTTACATGAATTTTTGGAAATTACACATGTTTGATGCAGAGCAGGTACTTCAGAAGTAGAAAGAAATCTCATAGCCAAAAACCACCTCCCAACTTCATCCACCCATAGGCATCCTTGTTTTCCTCAAAACCTCCACCAATTTCAACATTTTACATAAAAAATTGCTCAAGCAATTTGAGCAAATCCAACCATCTCCTAAACTTGGTTTTGGTTTCTGAGTGATCCTAGGCCTCTTCTCACTCTATTCCACCCATCAACCACCTTCCCCAAGCTTTCTATCACCTCCAACACCCATCATTTTTCTCACAATTTCATCTTGTAGAAATACAGGGAATCCTGTAGGTTTCTAGTACATCTTGTAGGTTTTCTTGTAGTGGCCTATTTTGAGGCTGAATTGAGGGAAAACCTTTAGGAAGCCTCCCAAGGTCACCCAAGGGTCTCCCAATCCTTCCAACCATCTCCTGAACCTTCCAGCCATCCATCAGCATCCCTAAACCACCTACCACATCACCAAAAGAGATTAGTTTACACACTTGATTTTTCATGAAAAACATAAAAAGACAAAACAGATTTATTACAATCCTTTACATGCATAACAATTGTGTTTGATGTTTTTAACTTCCATGCTTAGGATAGTAGCATTTTGTTCATGTTGATTTAGCATCAGTGCAAAGCATAGCTCTTAGCATTGAATTTCATTCTTTTTTATTATTGCAGTAGATCAACTCTCTCTTAGGGTAGATTTCTATTTATTTCATCAAGGAACCAAGCTTCTTCTGAATCCATAGAAGTCTGGCTTACAAACCCTAGTGGTATCTCGCCAGCTGAACAGTGACAAAAGGCAGACCCATCACTTTTACTTATGTATACAGCATTGTCACCTCCAAGTTTGTACGAACCCCAGGTTGATAAAGTAAAGCTGGTAGCCCAAGAGTTGCAACATTCTTACTGCAATATTGGTGCTCATCAAATATCAAATTGGAACCGGGTGATTTGCTGGTTAATTTTGACATTGTTTTCTTATACACCAAAATCCCCATCCAAGAAGCCATTGATATCATAAATCACATCACTGACAAAGACACTGCCAAGTTAGTTGGCCTATGCCTCACCTCGACCTTCTTCAGTTTCCAAGGTGACTTCTATGAGAAAACTTGCAGTGTTGCGATGGGCTCCCCTCTTTCCCCTATTGTCGCTAACTTGTTTATGGAAGATTTTGAGACCAAGGCCTTAGCCACTGCTCAATTTCGTCCTAAAAATTGGAAGACGTTTGTTGATTATACATGTGTCATCTAGCCTCATGGTCGGGAGAAGCTCAACCTATTTCTTAACCACCTTAATTCTCAATCTGACTCCATCAAGTTCATGATGGAAGTTGAGGTGGATGGTCGCCTTCCCTTTCTCAACATTCTCCTTTCAAGGATGAGTGATGGTTCCATTTGTCACTAGTTCTTTTGGAAAAAGACTCACATGGAATAGTATCTCCATGCCAATTCTCATCATTTCCCATCTCAGAAATTCGGGGTTCTTAGCACTCTTTCTACCCATGCCCTAAGAATATTTGATGATAGCCACCTTGAAAAGGAGAAATCCCATATTCTTGAAGTTCATAGAAATAATGGGTATAGCAGATCTCAAAGCCTCAAGGCCTTTGATAAACACTGAAAAAATCCTAGAGTTAAACCTGCTCACGGTGATCCTATCTCTAAGATTCATCTCCCATATATCCAAGGAACCACAGATAGGATTTCCCATATCCTTAAGAATATTAATGTCTCTTCTTCGTTCAAACCTCTCAATACCATTAAAAATTATCTTAGATCTGTTAAAGACCCTATTGATCCTAAGGACTTGAAAGGGGCCTACCTTGTTCCCTTCTCATGTGGTATTCCCTACATTGGGGAAACATGCATATCTATTAAGTAGAGAATCAATGAGAATGCTGCAAACATTAGACACAATTTCTCCCGCTCATCAGGCTTAGCCGAGCATGCAGAAAAATCAAAGCACCATGTATGCATTGAAGAATCCAAAGTCATCGCTATGGTAGATCACTTCCACCACAGGAAGCTTAGGGAGGCGATTGAGATCGAAAGGCATGCCAAAAATATTAATAGGGATGATGGTTGGAAATTGAGTAAGCTATATTCCAACTCTCTCATCGTAACTCATCATTCCTTTCTTCTCCCTTCTCCTCTTTATTCTCTTTTTGGTTTATCTTCTTCTGTTTTCTGCCTTGGTTCCCACTATATATATATATAATATATACTGGATATCATATATATATAGTATATATATATATATATATATATGTGTGTGTGTGTGTGTGTTATGTGTGTATAACAATATAAAATTTCTAGTATTATTTTTCTAGTTAACCCCTAAATCTAATTTGATTTAATTTATTAGGGCTTCCATTTTGAAGAACTTAATCATCCCTCGACCGAATAATATAACTTGATTTTAATAAATTAATAATTATTGGATTATATTGGGATAAATGTTTTAAATTCATAACAACTAGTTTTCTAATATGTCAACCTCTAACAAATAAGATGATATAAATTATTAATAAATAACTACTTTACATTAATTCCATAATATTAAAATTCAATATTTTATTTTTAATTATTCCTTAACAACTATTTTCAACTTAACATGGAATATTTTAATGAAATAACTCCTTACCATTAATTCCCTAACAATTAATTTCTTTTACCTATTAACTAATTCACCAATAGCTAGTTTTTAACGGCTAACTCTAGGCAATGTTGCAACCTTACTATTTATTCCTTTTGATCGATTGATTCCTCACCCAGTCCTAAGGATGAACCACATTGGTTGGTTTGAAATGACGACCAAATCCTAACAATGTGATTAATCCGAAAGACTTTATTCTACATTATGGATCACAAAAGTATTAAGATCTAACAAGAATGTATGTATTTGGTTTTCTTGCCAACATTGGAATGAGTTTTCCAGGTGAGAAAGTGGTGTCAACATTGCCTCGCCAGATGGTTTTGTAACTAGATGAGGTGGCCTTAGTAAAATTCCCAAGGGCCTAGGAATCCATTGACTGGTTTTGGAAGCATTTCGGTAAAGCCTGAGAGTGCAGGTGAGAAAATTCCTCAAGGTATTGGTGAAGAAATTCTGTGGCATCCAAGCTTATTTTGGGCCTAATTATCCCATGACATGGTTTTGTGGGATTGTGGTAAATCTTGGCAGTTGGTGTTTTTGTTTGGGCCTAGGAATCCCTTGACCTGTTTTGGGAGGATTGCAATAAAGCCTGAGGGTGGAGGTGGTTTTATCTTTGTGAATCCTTGTTACATTTGGTCTTGAGTCTGACATTCATGCTTGGAATATGGCACAAGGGTGATTGGCTGAAAGAAATATTTGGTTCAACCCAATCTATGATCGAGTGTTACATGGAAGTCCCTAACTTGGTTAGCATTTGCATATTTTAATAAGAGCCCTTTTCCTCTTGTATTTCATGAGTATTTGTACTCATTATTATGTGGATTTGATGGCTATTCTATCATGGTCATTATTCTAGTTATATGATGGTTACAAGCATGGTTTCATAATAAGTTCTAGTTATGGATCTTGATATGTTTTATTTGTTGATGAATGGTTAATGATGCATGAGATGAAAGATTTTATTGAAACTATTATGAGAGGGAATCAAACCTTCTTGATGATTCTTAGATAAATATCAGATCCTTATGTTTATATATGCATTGATGACCTGGAGATTACATGTTCTCAATATGTTTGATGAAATTTCTATCATGGTTAGGCCTGGTTAGGTCACGTTTTTGATTCAAAGTTGTATGTTTAGCATTGTTGGCATGTTGTAGAAAATCCCGTAGATTCACAAGCTAATGCAATTCGCTAAAGCAAGAGACAAGAATATACTTCTACTCTTTACAACGGAAGCCCATAAACATCGAGCAAACAATAATCAATAGAGGAAGAGAATCAAAGGCACATAACAAAATAAATGTCTGGGGAAAAACACAACTCAAAACCCCACTATCTGTTTTGTATTAATCTGGAAATTCAAGATGAAATTACAATGCTTGTTCTCTCTAGAACAATCCCATTGTTAGTGTCAGTCTTTGCAGCATTCCTCCACTGATCAAACATGCTCTTACAAAGTGACTTTAAGGTGTCAAGGTCAAATTTTGTCATTTTAGTGAGCCTTCAAGCAAAATTTGGTCACTAGGCATTAGGTCTAGGGTTTTATTTTACCCTTGTCAAAGTTGTCCAAATGATGTTCCATGTCACCATTTAGCTGAGTGTACCATCATTCAAAGGGTTTTCATTATCATGTCAAGTTCCACTGGGTCATTTTACACATTGTTCATGCTTCAGCTGGGCCTAGGTAAGGTCATTTCCCTCTCCTAGGGTTTTGAACGCAATTTCTCTTGGATGGTCAAATCATCATAAAAACTTGTATCCTGATGTTCATACACCTTCCCCTATCCCTAAAGTATCTTACCAAACAATTCCCATCACTGAGATCCCCCAAATTCCTCATTTTCGCACAAACCCTAGTTTCTTGCTACAACTTGGCAATTTTCTAGGTTGGACCTGTGTTTTTCCTTTTTGGACCCCTTCCCCTCACTCAATCTTTAAAATTCCACTTTCCCCTGCTTCTTAACATCCCTCCCTACTTCCAAGAATTTTCCCAAGAATTTAGAAGCCACTTATCCCCTTCATTTCGCTTCATTTCAACAAATCTCTTGTTCCCCACATCGGGGCAGGTTTCACTCAAATGATGTTTTTGAGCAAGGAAAGATGAATTTGGAAACAATGAGAGAGGTTTTTGTCCACAAAATACCAAGGAAGAAAAATGTCCTTCACGTTTTACACCGGTGTCATTGTTTTGAAGAAATGTTAAAAATACAATTGCCTCGGGAGAATTGATGCACCTCTGGAATGACCTTGGGGAAATCTAGTTTTCTCCTAGCTTGGTTGGCCAAATGAATTGCTTGATGATCCAAATGATAACTATATACAAATATATTTCCAATGAGCTATCATGAGCTCAATTTGGGGTTGAGGAAGGCATTCAAAAGTTGACCGCAACAACACTCTGCGTTGAGGCAGCCTCATTTGGCACATTTTGACCAGTCGTGGGAGATTTAATTTTGACAGGGCAAATGAACTCCAAATTGAAATATTCTAGTTGGGTTGGAAATTCAACTCAAATACCTTTCCAACGAGCTATCCCATGCCCAATTTGGACTCCAGGAAGGCCTCCAAAAGTCTCCCGGAAAAAGAAAGATGCACAAGAGGAGGAGCGCGACGCACTGGGAGGAATTGCCCAGTGTTAATTTGAACGGGTGCGATGCACATGGAGAGCGCGGCGCACTGGGTTCTTAGTGCAGCGCATATAGCCTCAAGCCTGAAAATTGATGGAAACTTCACCAAATTTCTCATACTTTGCGTAGATTTTCTAGGTAGGCTTGCTATCTTGCTGTTGCATCAAATTTTATGATAAGAGATGATGGTTTATGGGTGATAGTGGTTGCAACAAAAATTTTCAAGATCTACTTCTAAAGATCCTCAAGCCAATTGCTACCAGGGTCCAAGCCTACATCAGTAGAACAGGGATCACCATCACAACATAAGGCACCTTTGCAAGATGAGGAGAAATTCCATCTTCACACTGATATAGTAAACTTGAATGTTAATGAATAGCACAAGATAGTAGATTAGGTCATCATGGAGAAAGATGCTAAGATCAAAGAGCTTAGGGACAATTTTTCTAAGGCCAATTTCATGGTTTGATTCTTAGAGCAGGATAATGAGCAATTGAAGGTAAATCAACTACTCTTGAATAAGCATAAGGTTGATGTTAGCAAAGAAAATGTAAAGGGAAAATAATTAGTTGACACAGATGATTCAAATGAGCATCAAGAGCAAGTGACAAGGAAGAGTCCAAAGACTAGAGGACTCAAAACGGAACTTCAACAACAAAGGGAGCAGATGTCTTCAATTGACCTAATTGCAGGAGAAATCAATGAAAATAGGGAGTTTTGGCTTGACAAAGTAAATTTCCATTTAAACAATCTTCTTAAGAGGGCCAAAAGAGACAAAAAATTTCAAAGACAAGGAATCAAGTCTCCAAAGTCAAAATCAAGCAGTTGAAGAAAATACTCCAAGAAACCCTAATCAGGAAAAAAGAGAAGGTTAAGTTGGATTTTCTTGGTGATGCTTCCCTCAGAGCAATACAGGACAAGGATAAGGAGCTAGTGCAGGAGGAAGGGCCATCAGGTGAATGAGAGACTGAATTCGTTCTCCTTCACGATGATGAGACCGATACAGAGCCAACAACTGCAAAGCTCAAAGAGATCATCCAGGAGCACCAATCAGAGATTGAGGCTTTGTCCCTTGACTTGGAGAGGGCCAAGTGGAACATGAATTACCTGGAGCAGAGAAACAAGCAGCTTGAGGACCAACATGAGATCATGGAGCTGCAAAACATCCGTGAAGACCAATAGGCTGCCCAAAGAAGCCTAAATGAGAAGACACCTATTCAACAGGAGATAGAGGCTGATTGAGAGATTTGGCTCGAGAGGATCCACATCCACTTAGAGAATTTTTTGGCAAAATCAAACAAGGACAGTGACATGCTCAAGAACATGAAAAACCACTATTGGGCACGGAACAAGGTTTGCAAGGCATGAAATAGGAATTTGAAGGCAAAATTGAGCAAAGCAACAAAAGAGGAAAAAGAGGAAAAAGAGCAAGATCAACTTTGAATATTGGCTGAAGCTTCCTTGGCACATCATAGCACTCCATAGAGAACCTCCAGCCCAAATTTCAAGAAATTTGGGACAATTTTGGGCATGATTTGAGTTTCCAGGAGGTCAAAAACACCCAAAAAATGGCCTCACTGCCCCTATTTTGACACACATGAAGCAGTCTTGGGAGAATGCATATTTGGAGGGGAAAATAAGCTCCAAATTCAAAAGTTCCACTTGGGTTGAAAAGTAGACATGATAGGCTTTCCAACGAGCACACTTGGGAACATTTTGGACTCCGGAAAGTGCCTCAAAACTGGCCTCAAAGTGGCGCGACACATACAGAAAAGGGCACGACGCATATAGGAAAAAAGGCCCAGAATGCCTCTGTTTCGCGAAATTTCGCTTCCCGAATTTTTGTAAGTGGGCCCACTCATATGCACTTCATTTTTTCGGCACCTAAGGCAGTTTTAAAATTATTTTCACTCCATATGGCCAGTTATCCTGGTGGCAAAGGAAGGCAAAGGGCCACCCAAGCCATTTGTCATGTTTGTGGCGCTGCACCTGTAGCTGATGTTCGGCTCTCCACCTTCACTTTGTAATGATTCGAGTAACTCCCCAACCCTTGAGTGTTCTATCTCTTTATGGCACATTCTATATATTGTATGCAAACCATTTGCAAAGGGTTGGTTGGCTTGTAACTTCTGGGAGACTGTGGGAAAGAAACTCTGTTTCTGCATTGTATATTTTTTACAGAGGATTAATGAAAGGCAGTGGCTCTATTTCATGAGATTCATGTGGTTGTGAGTGTAGCAAATTTGTCTCTTATGTTTCATATGTATCTTGTTATGTTTCATATTTCATTTCATATTCATTTCTAGTGAAATTTTCTAAGCTAAGGTAGAATTCAATTTTATTGCTCTGCCTGTGGGAAAATTTCATGTTTAGTGTTCATTCTTCTGTTGAAAAGGATTCATGTTGTCCATGCCCTTTTCACCCTCTTAATCAATCTCTCCATTCCGCGCTATCTTAAACTAAATTGCTAGGCTTTTCTCCTACCTTGCCTCACGAGGTAATCTGTGCCTTTGTATTAAGTTCTCTGTTCTTTGAGGTCCATTGGTCCCATATCATCCCAGAAACACAGTCATTCATAAAAATCACTTCTTATGTCCATATTCACTTACTAGCCTAAGATAAATAGTTCACTATAAGTCATCTCATGCCTTTTCATTTATCTATCCACTGAGTGTGACTCGGAGAGAGCCCTCCCCTGTTCTGGTAGGGCTAGCTACCAGACTGAGCATGATTTGTGGTTACCATGAATTTTGCCTTCTTTCAGCCTAAGGTGAATTTAGGTGATAACATAGTGGCGATTCCACTAGGGAACAAATCAATCCCCTTGCTTCTTAATAATTCTAAGCTTTTGGATGATAAGTTTAGGATTTGATAGGCTGAGTAAAGTTGGTTGTGTCCTTTAATTTTTCTCAATAGCATGCTAGCTTCTCGAAGATACACCAGAGCTAATCTAGATCCCGACCCTCCACACATCTACGAAAATCCCAATTTCATTTCAAGAATTCATCGTCAAGAAAGCTCTATATCGCCCGTGCTCAAATCCCGTTCATGCCCGGACATTTTTGAGTATATTGAAGAGCTAGAGTTTGATGAGCAGTTTGAATTATCGTTGTTCGAAACCAAGTCCGAAAGAGCGGTTGACTCTAATGTCCACAATCCACAGTTTCTTATAGACTTGGAGACGGAAAGGGTTAACCAGTCTATTGATAACTACATAGTAGCTCAGCTTCAAACTCCAATTGCTAGTCCCTTAAAAATTGTGCACACTCCACCAACACCTTCGACGACAAATCCACCAAGAGTGATGGTTGCCCATTTTGCACCTCTCGTTTTGTCTCAAGTTTTATATGATATGCCCGCTGATTACCAAAGGAAAATCCCATTTTTTGATGGCACTCCTAATGGCATTACTGCTCAGCAACATGTGGACAGAATGGAAGATTTCTATGAATTGCATGAGATCGATGCGGAGAATGTGGCAGTGAGACTTTTTGTACAGACATTTGCAAGTGAAGTGAGGAAATGCTTCAGAGGTTTGCCGGCTACTCGTATCGCTACCTTGGCTGACTTACAAAGACAATTTTTGAACTGCTGGGAAGTGAAAAAGAATCCTCTTCAAATTCTAGCCGAATATGAGCAAATGAAAAGAAACGTTGGTGAGTCGGTCCAAGATTATTGCACTAGATTCAATACAGTTTATAATGAAATTCCAGATAATCTAAGGCCACCTGTGGGACTAGCCATGTTGAAGTTCCCGGATGGTTTTGACGCTGACATGGCTTATCAATTGAGAGAAAGAGAACCGGCCACAATGGAAGACATGCAGAAGATAGCAGTTAGTGTTGAAGCAAATCTGCTGACCAAGAGAGCTAGAGCAAAAGCAGAGAAGAAGTTCACTGCAAAGGAAGAATCTTCCTTGGTAGATCAGCTACTTTGAAAGGTAGAGCAGATGCTAGAAAGAGTGAAACTCGACAAACCGGAGCCACTAGTTAGAAATCCTAACTTCCGTGGTCAGCAACAACCACAGTATAGAATAAGATAGAGAGATCAGCGAGCTCAAGAGCCGATTACACAACAACCAGTACAGACACCTTTGCAACAAAATTTTGTGCATGGACTAGAATCAAATGAATATGGGAATTTAATAGGCAAAGAAAATCATCTCTTTACTGCTGATGATTTGCCTACTTATCTCACTGAAGAGGAGGAGTATGCAGAGAATTCAGCTACACACAAATATGTAGATTTCATTCTAGCAAGCGACACCATCTTGGAGGAGCAATCAGATGAATACCAAAGAAGATACATGAATGCTTTGTCTCCCAACAACAGCGATATTCACTTAGAAATAGAGATGTGCCGGTCAGACCCATTCAGAAAAATAAGGATGTTGAAGTGTCAAAGAATGATCTAGCAGTTACACAAAGGAAAGGAAAGGAGGTGGTTGATTCGGAGAGCAGCAAATCAACATCAGCAGAACCATCACATCAACAAGTTGCAACGAAAGAAAAGGAGAGGAAAGAAATCCCAGTCAAAGAGGTAGAAAAGATTCCCGCTTTCAATTTAGAGAATGAGATTTCCAAGCTAAAAATATCCATCCCCTTGACTGAAATATTGAAGAACAGCAGTTATAAAGGACAAGTATCTAAAATGTTGAATTTGGACCCAATGTCCGACAAGGTGAATGTCGAAGATGATCAACCTGAAATGATTTTTGGGCCAGCATCAAATGGTGAGTCTCTTGATAATGATGTGCCACCTTTTTACATCAGTTTAAGGTTGCATGATTTTGTGTTACATAACACCATGTTCGATTCCGGAGCTTCTCACAATCTCATGCCTAAGGCAATCATGGATAAGCTTGGTCTGGACATCACTCGGCAATATCATGATCTCTATTCGATAGATTCCAGCAGAGTAAGATGTATAGGTCTCATCAAGGACTTGGTGGTGAGTTTGGATCAACTCCCAATGGAGAATGTTTTGATGGATGTTGTGGTAGCAGACATTCCTCCAAGGTTTGGCATGCTTCTTTCCAGGTCTTGGGTAGCAAAACTAAAAGGGACACTACAGCTAGATTTCTCCTATGCAACGATTCCAGTATTTGGAAAAATGAGGAAATTGTATCGGGAACAAAAAATGAAGTACATGATCACAAGCAAGAAGAAACCAATAAATCATCCTATTAACTATGTACATACAAATTTAGAGTCTTTTGTTTTGTATTTAGATAGTTTAAATGATATAGATAGTCAGTTGGTAGAAACAGTTGATATTCTGGAAATAACAAAAAATTTCAGAGAAGTTTTGAAGAAATAAGAACAAGAACAGCAGAACACCATGGGCAATCAGCTGAAAGCAATGGATAGCAAGTAGACAAGGCACAACAAACAGATTTCTAGCACTTGCAAGAGGAGGAAGAAGGTTTGTGGACCATGGATTTCAATGGAGCAGTGGGAAACGATGGCGCTGGAATTGGAATTTGGGTACGCAATCCTTTCTCCGCCCAAACAAAGTCCCTAGTAATGTACGGGTATGCTCTTACAAGTTGGCTTTTGAGTGTTCAAATAATGAAGCTGAGTATGAAGCTCTGATTGCTGACCTAAATATTCTAAGAAAGCTAAACGCCAAGAGGATTTCAATATATGGCGACTCCGAATTGGTTATCAAGCAAGTCAGAGGTGAATATCAAGCAAAGCATCCCAAGATGCGGGCCTACCGTAATGCAATCCTAGACATTTTGAAATTATTTTCAGAATACACCTTGACATGTGTGCCTCGTATACAAAATAGTATTGCTGATGCTCTTGCCAAGGCAGCGAGTAGTTTGAAAATCCCAATGAACTCTTGTAACAAATTCGAAATTCATGTCAAGCATCGTCCAACCATTCCAGACAATCAGAGATATTGGCAAGTGTTCCAAGATGATGAGGAGATTGACAATTTTCTGCAAAACAAAGGCAAGTTTAAAGAGACCTCAGTTGATGAAGAAAATGACGATGGAAAAGGTAATGTTACAGATGAAATGTAGATCATGAAATGGACGTGTTGCAGCTGAAGAATAACGTTATTCCAAAAGGCTTGATACCTCTAGAAGAACTCTTTGATCAAGATGATGTAGCCTGCAAGCGAACATTGCAGCCAACAGAGAAGGGTGTGGAAGAGGTCAATATCAGGACAGCTACAAACCCTAAATTGGTAAAATTGTCCAAAGCATTGCCGCCAAAGATCAAGGACAAATATATCAGTCTGATGTCTTCATTTACAGATGTGTTTGCTTGGGACTATTCTGACTTAAAGACATATGACACCAATATAATTCAGCACACTATACCCATCAAGCCCAATCAAAAACCATTCAGACAGAAGTTGAGAAGGCTAAATCCAAAGTTGCTGCCTTCTATTGAAAAGGAGATCAACAGGTTGTATAAATCAGGGATCATTGTGCCAATCAGATTTTCAAATTAGATCTCCAACTTGGTGCCCGTAAGGAAGAAAACAGGTGAGATTCGCTTATGCATTGATTTCAGAAATCTCAACAAAGTTTCATTGAAGGACAACTATCCACTGCCGAAAATGGACCATATACTTCAGCGAGTAGTGGGAGCATCTCGGATGTCACTGCTTGATGATTATTCTGGATATAACCAAGTTTCTGTCCATGAGGATGACCGAGACAAGATAGCGTTCACCACTCCATGGGGAACCTTTCATTATGCAAAAATGCCTTTCGGTTTGAAGAATGCGGGTGCCACCTTTCAGCGTGCTATGGACTTGGCTTTTGCAAATGAGAAGGATGTCTTTTTGGTGGTGTATTTGGATGATTTGACAGTGTTTTCTAAATCTGATGAAGAGCACATGTACCATCTTAAAATTGTCTTCCTAAAGTGCAGAAAATAGGGCTTGTCGCTAAATCCTGTAGGTTTTAACCCCGTACAGAAATTACCTGCATACGAATTCTAAATCACAGGAAAAATAAAAATGCGAGAGCATAACACATAAAACACATATACACAGAGATTTCCCACTGGATCTCAAAACCGAGA
>APFE030915566.1:139863-153143 GCA_000404065.3 Pinus taeda
GCTGCGCAATCGGCGCGGCGAAGGGGGGGCTCCGCCCCCCCTCTAACCCCTCGGTTCACTACGTAGGTTAGTCGTGGAAAGAATATAACACAACCCAACAAATCCAAAGAAGAGCTTGTTTGCCATGGAAGTAGGCAAACTACTCGGGCACATTATCTCAAAGGATGGCATCCGTATTGACCCGGCACGTGTGCAAGCAATTCAGCAAATAGATCTACCCCGGAATAAAAAGGAGATACAATCGTTCAATGGTAAGATGAACTTCCTCCGTCGCTTTGTACCCAATCTCACTGAGCATCTAAGAGAGAAGAAAAACATGATTAAGAAGGACAGCCAAGTGAAATGGATGGAAGAGGCTGTAAAATCTTTCAATTTGGTAAAATTGGCTCTTTCCTCAGAACCAGTTCTAGTCAGCCTGGACTACACTCAGAATTTCATATTGTTTCCATTTGCTTCAGAGCATACTATGGCAGCGGTATTATTGCAGAAGAGAGATGATCATGAAAGACCCATTGCATTTTTCAGCAGAGCTATAAGAGATGCAGCTTTAAAGTATAACATCATTGAGAAGCAAGCCCTTGCACTTGTGAAGGCATTGAAAGATTTTCGGTTGTATATTCTACTTTCTCACGTTCTGGCCTATGTTCCTAACGTTGTTGTAAAAGATGTTTTAGTGCAGGCCGATCTGGAAGGAAGAAGAGGCAAGTGGATTGCAGCCTTGCTGGAATATGACATAGAAATAAAGCCCACAAAACTAGTGAAAGGACAAGGATTGGCGAAGCTAATGGTTGAATCAAACTTGCATGCTTTGGACATAAATCGGATCGTTGCTATGTCCGATGAGAATGATGAAGAACTGCCAATTCAGGTATCTGAAATGTTTTCTCTTTCTCCATGGTATTCAGACATCATATATGTGCTCAAAAATTTGTCACCTCCACCCGGCATGACTAGAAACAAAGCAAGAACACTCAAGTTGAAGGTTGTCAAGTTTTGCATTCTTAATTCAGCACTGTATTGGAAAGATCCCAATGGAATTTTGTTAAATTTTTTGGTGGAAAAGGAAGCAAAGCAAGTCATGGAGGACTGCCACCAAGGAGACTGTGGTGGTCACCTTTTTTGGAAGTCAACAGCAAACAAAATTTTGAGAGCAGGGTCCTATTGGCCGAAATTGTTTGGTGATGTATATAAGATGGTCAAGAGCTGTCATAAGTGTTAGATTTTCGAAGGAAAGCGGAAGTTATAGCCTCTACCACTCAAGCCCATAGAGGTGAGTGCCCCTTTTTAGCAATGGGGGTTGGATTTCATTGGCGAAATTCATCCTGCTTCTTCCAGATAGCATAGATGGATCCTCACAGCCACAGATTACTTCACAAAATGGATTGAGGTGATTCCCACCAGACAAGCTACAGATGCGGTAATCATTTCATTCCTCGAAAATAACATCTTGTCTCGCTTTGGTTGTCCGAATAAGCTAATCACTGATAACGCAACAGCTTTCAAATCAAAAAGGATGGTAGAGTTTTGTCATAAATATCACATCATTTTGGGTTACTCAACTGCCTATCATCCGCAAGGCAATGGATTGGTGGAATCTTCAAACAAATCATTGGTCAACATAATCAAGAAGCTACTGGAAATAAACAAGAAGAGCTGACATAAGAGGTTGGTAAATGTGCTTTGGGCAGATCGGGTCAGCCAGAAGAAATCCATAGGTACGTCATCGTTTGAGCTTGTTTATGGATTTGATACAGTATTTCCTTCCTCTCTCGCTGCCCCAGATGTCAAACTTCTTTAGGAGGCCAGCAGTGAAGAAGATCCCATGCAGAGAAGGTTGAATCAAATGGTCCACTTGCGGCAGACCAAAGAAGAAGTTTTCAAGAACACATCCAAATTGCAGGAGAAAATCAAGAAACTTTATGATAGAAAGGAAAAGGTGGATAAATTTCAGGTGGATGATGTAGTGCTGAAGTGGGATGCAAGGAATGAGGAGAAAGGCAAGCACGGTATGTTCGAAAACCTCTGGAAAGGTCCTTTCAAGATTGCAGCATATTGGGGGCAGAATGCTTTTCTTCTAAAGGAAATAAATGGAGAAGATTGTCTAGGAGGGCCGATCAATGGTCGACTGCTCAAGTGGTACCATTTCTAAGTTATCAACGCTGCTTCCACTGTCACTGTAAATACCATTTTTTTTTCAGTTTCCTTAGAGTTGTTCAAGCTAGCCTTTAAGTCATTTCAATGTCAAGTTTGAGTCAGTTTTTTTTGGTCATTTCAGTTTCATAAATGAGGCAGAGTCCTGTATTATTTATCAAAATGATGACTCCATAGCCCAATGGACAAAGGCACTGTCTAGCTCTTCCAGAGATCTACTGTTCTTGGCACCTCCAAGGAGCTACCATCCCCCATTGGAGCCAATGGTAGAGTTGGTCTGGTCAGTCCTCCGTCAGAGATCAAAACTCTTTATGCATTTCATGTTTAGGTGTCCCGCTCCATTCTCCCAGTTGCATTCCACTAGGGGCATGCCATAATCTAATGGAGAAGGTCATGATAGTCATTCCCCCTCATGTCTGGCTCCTGCTGGCTCAGGTCTTTTGTCAATAATCATCAAAGTCCATGACAGTCAAGGTTTGGTTCGTTAAAGGACAAAGGTCTTTCAAGGTCTAGGTCTAGGAATTCATCAATTTGGTCTTTTAACATGTCCAGTAAAGCCATGCAAGCTAGAGTGAGGCCCTTACACAGTTATGGTTCCGAGAGCTTTATCGTCATGCGGATAGACTTCAACTCTTCTTCAAAACTCTGTTTTGAAGAAAATTCAAACAGTGTCGTTTATGACAAAATTTTCAAATAAGTTGCCAGTTGATTTTTTCAGATGCAGTCATGGTTTCCGTGGCCAAATGTCCTGTCGTGCAATCCCTACAAAGACTGCCGAAAATTTCATCATTTGTGCTAAAATTTCAAAGGGAAAGTGAAAATTAATGTGTTTTAAACTCAGTGAGAAAGTGCAAAACTCAAACATTAGAAAAATGGGTTTTTGAAGAGGAAAAAATTAAACACATCTCTTCCAAGGCTATATATACAATTTTTTGTCAAAACCAAAGGTATTGTGCTATTACAAGCCTTGGAGAAACGTTGTGAAGGCGTGAGTGTGCATTGGTAAGTGTTTGAGTGAGTTGGAGGCGGCTTTAGAGGGCGCGGCGCATATACCCAGGAGCGCGGTGCACACAGAGGGTGCGGCGTACACGCAGCCTACCCACAGTGTAATTTTTCTAAGGGCGCGGTGCATACCTAGGGCGCAGCGAACTGTGCTTTGCACGCAGCGCATACAGACAAGGGCCAAAACAAGTGCCCAAACGCTCCCAAATTTTGGTAAAGCCTATCAAATTGAGAGGTAGGCTCTTTAAAATCACTTGCTCATCAAATTTTGTCAATGATAGGGTGTTTATAGAGATGTTTCAATGCCACCATAATATATAAAATCGACCATAAGAAATCACCAAGAAATTGATGGCTAGGGTTGTTAAAATGTCTTGTTAGTGCCAAGGTTTCACTCCACTCACCTATCACTTTTCCCATCCTCCCTCTCTCATTTTTCCTAAAATCCCTGCCCTAAACTGCTACCAAACCCTCTCCCCTATCCCTCCACTATTTGGTCAACACAAAACCCCAAACCATACCCCATCAAAATACCCAAACTCCTCCCATATCCCTAACAAATTTCTCCCTATAAACCCTATCCCCATTTCATCACTCCCTTCCTAACACTCCTTGTTTCATTGTTCCCCTTGGTAACAGATATTACAAAGGTACCCAGCCTCACACTATCACCAAAAGCGCAGCCTAATCATAGTCCACATTGTAGTCATGGCATCACAGCATTCGTCTGAGTATGAGATGGAGACGCAGAGTGACTCATCCTCAGAAGAGCAGGCTCCCAGGAGACACCACAAGAGTGGCAAACATGTCAGGGATGAACCCACTACCCTCACCGAGTTACAAGCATGCCCTCTTGCCATGTCATGCTTCCAGCACCTATCATGTTTTGAATTTTGTCAAAGGGTGGCAAATGTCAGAGTCCATCATGAGTTGGCCCATTTATTTTTGCTTCATCTACATGGAGGTCAGTCTATCTTGGTCGGGGTCACTTTCACATTGATACCCGAAGCTATATCAGTGGCAACATGTATACCAAATGTTGGAGAATAGTGGCATAAGAAGAAGAAGGTGGATAGGCAACACTATGAGCCTTACATTAAAGCCATATTTTTGAATGAGCTCACAAGAGTCTTTCCCTTCAGATACTTGAAAGATGTGTATGCTCTGCTCATGAGATTGATCATGAAATACTTCAGTTGTGAGGGGAGGTTCTCTCGACTGTATGTCTATCACATCCGCTTTCTCATGCACTTTACCAGGGTGAGGATGATGAACCTACCGTTTTTCATATGCAAGAACATAGAGAGGATGAACACCTTCATGCTGCATAAGACCCCCTAGCAGCAACTTAACAGTGTGTTTCACTTTGCTCTTATCCAGATTTTGGTTGATCATCAGTTGGGATTGCAGGGCATTGCTTGAGAGGACTTCATCTCCCGTGACTTCTTCAACACATCATAGGTACTATCAGAGCCAGAGAAGGAGTTGGGTGGTCTTTCTTATCGGCATGAGCACCATGAGACCAATACCATGCCAATTTTTGTTACACATCAGAGAGGCAGTAGGCACTTGTTTGCAGCAGCAAAGCGAGTGTTATCTCCACCCAGGGTGGAAGGGGCATCACTTCTAGCATAAACTACATAGATATTGGACAAGGGAAAGAAGCCTATGCATGATGAGAGGCCATCAGGTCTACAGGAGACCGATTTCATCCTCATTCAGGATGATGAGGCAGAGGCAGAAAATGCAAACTTAGGATGACCATTCAGGAGCAGGACTCGGAGATCCAAGACTTGATACTAAATATGGAGAGGGTCAGATGGGTCATCAATTATCTAGAGTAGAGGAACAAATAGCCTGAGGACCAGCAGGCGATCGTGGAGTTGCAAAGCATCCGTGAAAATCGACAAGCTGCCCAGAAGAGGAGGATCGAGCTCACTACCTTGGAGCAAGAGGTCAACAATGACCGTGAGTCTTGGTTAGATTGGATCAATCTACACTTGGAGAGACCACTAGAGAAGGCCAATAGGGACAAAACCATATTGAGGAGGATGGCTTCTCATTACAAGGCACAAAACATGAGCGCAAGGCCCGAATAAGGAGCTTGAAGGCCAAACTGAGCAGAGCAACAAAAGAGGAAAAAGAGAAATATCGGCTTCGAATCTTGGCTGAAGCTTCTGTGGCCCAACATAGTGCCTATTAGAGAACCTCCAGCCCAAATTTCAAGAAATTTGGGACAATTTTGGTCGCATGGAAATTTTTTGGCACAAACACAGGTTTTTTCTCTATACGTGCCACGCCACCGGTGTGACGCGTAGGATTGGGAGCTCCAAATGAGAAATGGTTTGCATTTTTGGATTCAGTAGGAAAAATCACGACTATTGGCACTAGGGCAAGAAATTTGGGCATGATTTGAGTCTCCAGGAGGTCAAAAACACCCAAACAATGGCCTCACTACCCCTATTTTGACACATAGGAAGCAGTGTTGGGAGAATGAATATTTGGATGGGCAAATGAGCTCCAAATTCAAAAATTCTACTTGGGCCAGAAAGTAGATAGGACCGGCTTTCGAACGAGCACACTTGGGCACATTTTGGACTCCTACAAGTGCCTGAAAATGGGCCTCAAAGTGGCATGATTCATACAGAAAGGGGCGCGATGCATATAGGAAAAAAGACCCAAAATGCCTCTGTTTCGCGAAATTTCGCTTCCCGACTTGTCATAAGTGGGCCCCCTCATCTACACTTCATTTTTTCGGCACCTAAGGTAGTTTTAAAATTATTTTCACTCCAGATGGGCAGTTATCCAAGTGGCAAAGGAAGGCAAAGGGCCACCCAAACCATTTGTCATGTTTGTGGTGCTGCACCCGTAGCTGATGTTTGGCTCTCCACCTTCATTTTGTGATGATTTGAGTAACTCCCCAACCCTTGGGAATTCTATCTCTTCATGTCACATTTTATATATTGTATGCAAACCATTTGCAAAGGGTTGGTTGGCTTGTAACTTCTGGGAGACTGTGGGAAGGAAACTCTGTTTCTGCATTGTATATTTTTTACAGAGGATTAATGAAAGGCAGTGGCTCTATTTCATGAGATCCATGTGGTTGTGAGTGTAGCAAATGTGTCTCTTATGTTTCATATGTATCGTTTTATGTTTCATAGTTCATTTCATATTCATTTCTAGTGAAGTTTTCTAAGTTAGATAAGGTAGAATTCAATTTTATTGCTCTGCCCGTGAGAAAATTTCATGTTCAGTGTTCATTCTTCTGTTGAAAAGGATTCATGTTTTCCATTCCATTTACCCTCTTAATCAATCTCTCCATTCCGCACTATCTTAAACTAAATTGCTAGGCTTTCCGCCTACCTTGCCTCACGAAGTAATCTGTGCCTTTGTATTAAGTTCTCTGTTCTTTGAGGTCCATTGGTCCCATATCATCCCAGAAACACATTCATTCATAAAAATCACTTCTTATGTCCATATTCACTTACTAGCCTAAGATAAATAGTTCACTGTAAGTCATCTCAGGCCTTTTTGTTTATCTATCCACTGAGTGTGACTCGGAGTGGTAGGGCTAGCTACCAGACTTAACATGTTTGTGGTTATCCTGAATTTTGCCTTCTTTCAGCCTAAGGTGGATCTAGGTGCTAACAGAGACTATTACTGATAGGGGAATGGAACTCACGACTCTTGGAGGATTACCATCCGAATGGTACATGTTCAGGACTACTCTTCTGAACAATAATGTAATTCCTGGTTTCGAGGAATTAGTGGCTAGATGCATTCAAGAAGAAACAAGGGTAGAAGAGAAAGAAATGCCCATGCCTAAATGTCCTCCTGCTACCTTTTCTTCTCACGCTAAGAAAAGAAATAATTTCGAGACTAAATCAAAAAGAAAGGTTGGACCTAATGGTGGAAGAAAAGGATGATGTTACATTTGTGATAAACCAGGTCACTATGCAAGGGAGTGCCTTGATAGAAAGGACTCACACCGGGACGATGATCAAAATCCCTCTCATGGCAATCAAGGGAATGGCAAATTTAATAGCAAAGGTAAAAGGAGTGCTGGAAATCAAGGAAGAGGACAACCATTTAAGAAGGCTAGAAATTCCAGGTATGAATCCAACATTGTTGAAAATAAGTAGGATGAATATTATCTACCAACTGCTCTATCTACCTCTGCTCCTTCAGACTCAATGAGAATTTGGCTCATTGATAGTGGTGCCTCAAGGCACTTCACTGGTTACAAAGAAGTTCTCCATAATCTAATAGAGAAAGAAACTAACCTGGAAATTGTCCTTGGAAATAATATGAAACATCCCATGAAAGATGAAGGCAATGTCTCTCTCAAATTGAATCAAGGTAATATGATCCACTTACAGGATGTATTATATGTACTTGACCTAAAAAATAACTTAGTGTCCATCTCAGCAATGGAAGACAAAGGCTACAAGGTGGCTTTCAGTGATGGCAAGGTACATGCATGGAAAAACAATATAAAGATGCCTTCACTCTTGGGTTCAAGTTGATTCATTATATTAGGTCGGAGGAAGTTTGCTAGGTGTCATGTCTTGTGACACATCTCAAGCTTTGATCGAGAAGAAAAGAAGATCAAGATCTTAAGGACTGATAATGGGACTGAATATGAATCTAATGAGCTTCATGACTTTTACAAAGAGGCTGGCATCAAGAGGGAGACTACTACACCATATACTCCTGAAAAAAATGGTGTGGTGGAAAGGAAGAATCGTACGATTGTGGAAGCTGTCCATGCCATGCTCTGTGATCAAAGACTTCCGAAGTTTCTATGGGCTAAAGCTACAAACACCGCTATATATGTAAAAAATCGATGCCCTCATCAAGCATTGGAAATGTTCATAAGAAACCTGACGTATCTCATTTTAGAATTTTTGGAAGCCCTGTATATTTTCATGTGCCGAAAGAGAAAAGGAATAAATTGGGTGCATCTGGAAAGAAAGGAATCTTCGTGGGCTATGGTGAAAATACTAAGGGCTATAGAATCTATGTAGCCAGTCAAAGGGAAGTCGTGTTAGTCATGATGTCACCTTTAATGAAGATATGGCCCTTAGCAAGGTGGAAAATCTTCTAAATTTGAGAAGCTCTCAAGAAGTCGACACCAGGGAACCGAAAGAAAAGGATGATGAAACAATGCTTGATGTGGAAGAACCGGTGGATCCTATTAATCCACCTAAGCCTTCCTCTTCTAGGAAGAGGCCCTCTTGTATTAGGGGGCTACTAGATGATGCTGAAGGACACACTGCACCCCAAGGAACCTTCTGTGAAAATAAGAAACCCAACAGGTATCATGGATACCTGACCATCATGAGCATGATCTTACAAAATGAGCCTTCATCATTCTCAGATGTCGTCAATCATCAAGTATGGAAGGATGCTATGATGGAAGAATATGAGTCTATTATGAAGAATGATGTCTGGGAAGTAGTTCCCAAACCCCAGGACAAGACAGATGTCACTTCTAAATGGCTTTACAAGATAAAGCATGCAGCAGATGGAAGTACGGAAAAATATAAGGCTCGTTTTGTCGCTCGTGGCTTCGCCTAGAAGGAAGGTATAGACTATGATGATATATTTGCACCTATTGCTAGATATACCACCATCCACTTAATCTAGCCCTTACAGCTTCACAAGGATGGAATCTACATCAGATGGATGTCAAGACCGCATTCTTGCATGGTTCGATCAAAGAGGAGGTCTACGTGGAGCAACCCGAAGGATTTGAGATTTATGATCGAAAATATCATGTATGCAGGTTGAAGAAGGCCCTCTATGCGCTAAAGCAAGCACCCCGACCATGGTATGATAGGATTGAAAGCTACTTGATGAAGCTAGGATTCACTAGGAGTGAAGTCGATCCTAACCTTTACTTTAAGGTTGAAGATGACAAACCTCTCATACTGGTGTTGTATGTTGAAAACCTGTTCATAACAAGTTCAGTCCCTCTCATTCATAAATGTAAGAGGGAGTTGGCTTTTGAATTTGAAATGAAGTACCTGGGACTGATGCACTATTTCCTAGCACTTGAATTCGGGTAGAAGCCAAGGGAAATTTTTCTATCCCAAGGAAAATATGTGGTGAAAATATTGGAAAGATTTGGTATAGTGGACTACAAGCCTATAACTACCCCAATGGAGCTTGACTTTAATAAGTTAAGTGGTAGTGCTGCTGGACCTATTTTACAAAATGCCACCGAGTATCGTTAACTCGTCGGAGCATTAATGTTCTTAGTGAACTCCCGTCTAGACATATGCTTTGCAGTCAACACGTTGAGTCGACATATTGTTGAAGCTCACCACATACACTGGATTGGTGCCAAGAATCTGTTAAGATATCTTCGTGGCATAATCACATATGGGCTAAGATACACTACCGAAGATGTGAGACTACTTGGATACACTGATGTTGATTGAGCGGGCAGTGTGGTGGATCATAAGAGCACTTCTGGGTGTTGTTTCTCCTTGGGATCTGCTCCAATATCCTATATGAGTAGGAAGTAGAAGTCGATGGCTTTGAGCACCGCCGAAGCAGAGTATATTGCTGCCAGCATGGCCTCCTATGAGGCAATCTAGTTGCAAAAGCTCTTCAATGAGCTGTTTGGACTTACACTGGATACCACGGTGATCCTATGTGACAACTAGAGTGGGATTCATTTGTCAGAGAATCTCGTATTTCATGATCCTCCAAGCATATCGATATCCGGTACCACTAAATTTGAGATATGGTGCAACAGGGAGCTATAAGGCTCCAACATATCAGTATAAATGAGCAGGTCGCCGACATTCTGACAAAGTCCCTAGGGAAAGTTAAATTCCTAACTTTTCGAGAATAACTTGGTGTTGTTCAAAGACCCTCTAATGAGGGTTTGGTATGATGCATTGAGCTCTGGGAGCTCCGAGGGGGTGCAGGTTACTTCTTGGAGTGACATATGACCAAAGGGTGATTCACCATCCCTTGGTGGTATACATGTACACCTCGTGGCGACTATGTAGCAGGATGATTATTTCTCCTGTGAGACCTAGATGATGTGTTCTGCATGGTGTTTATGTAGCAGGATGATTAGTTCTCCTGTCAGGATAGGATTGATTAAGTTCTCCTGTCGAGGCATCCTACCCATGCAGTCTGGGACTCATGGGAAGTACCTCTCATCTGATCAATGAGTAGGGAAATGAGGATAGGGACCATAGTAATACCAATGGATGCATCATTCTATCTACCGTACTCCCTATGCTAGGACGACCTTCATTGATCTGGGATCAATGATAATGGTTTGGGACCAGTGGTAGGAGTTGTACCCACTATGATGCTAACTTCGGGTCGGTTGAGACTGGTTTGGGACCAATGGTACATACTCTGAGACTGACTTCAGGTCAGTGAATGACTGATCTGGGACTAGTGGTAGGAGTGGTACATACTCTAAGACTGACTTCGGGTCAGTGAAGGACTAGTCTGGGACCAGTGGTAGGAGTGGTACATATTATGATTCTAACTTCGAGTCGGTTGAGACTGGTCTAGGATCAGTGGTACACACTCTGAGATTGACTTTGAGTTAGTGGAGGATGATACTGCTCTGGGACCAGTGGTAGGAGTTGTACCCACTATGACGCTGACTTCAGGTCGGTTGAGGCTAGTCTTGGACCAGTGGTACATACTGTGAGACTGAATTTGAGTTAATATGATACATCCTTGATCATTTCTTCCTCTTCATAATTTGGACAAAGCAGAGCAAAGAAGAACAGAGTAGAACAGGCCGGATAGAGCAGAGCAGATCAGGGGTCAAGCTATACAGGGCAATGCATTTGATGGATGAATAGTAGCAACCGACAAATAGATTGCAGATGGAGTTCTCCCTAGTTGAGAGGGAGTGTTAAAATTGGCAACTAGGGCCAAACTCCATGTGGGTCATCTTATTCATGGCTGATAATACTTTTATTAAATTCCTCTTGTCAATAGGTGTAGGATTGATCTAAATATCATCTGATTCCGATAAGTATTTATGGAGATATGAATTTATTTTAATTATGGAATAATTATCAAGCTGACCTACAACTCATGTAGGCTCAAAAGCCCAACAGTCACATCTATTCAATAATCAATAGTTATGTATAAATACAGGAGGTCTTTTCCTCATTTGAACACACTCATCTCATCACATCTCTCTCTCAACTACGCAAAAAAGAGTCTCTTCTCTCTCTTGCAGCAGAAAAGGCTCTCGCACACACATGTGGAAGGAAGGTGCAGAATTTAGGGCTGCAACTGCAGAACCAGAGTTTGACCAGTGTTGACCAGAAAAATCCCTCCTCAGGACTGCACTATAGGTGCATCTAGATCTCCTTTGAAGGCCGCATTTTTTGGTGGTGGAATCAAGCCAATCCGACGGTCGGTTTGAAAGATATTGTTTGCCCTAGTTTGGCTGATCTAGGGTTTGTTGCTACTGATGTAAATCAAATTTATGTACTATTTCTCTCTGCTGAATTATTGAAGATAAAGGAAGATTTGATCAAAGGGTTTCCCCACATTGGGGTTTGTCCCTGGCTAGCCGCCACATCTTGTGTCTCTTTTCTTGGCTTGTTTTCTGTCGATCGTTTAATGTTCTATTGACACTTTACTTTATGTACATGTGATTTCTAATCTATGGATAATAATAAGAAAGATATGTAAACTGTTATAAGCATAGAACATACCATAACTTAACACCACTGAGCACCCTTCGAGATATTTGCATGGAATGAATAAATTTTGGAGTAAGACATTCTTCTTGTGATATGTGACTACATGGATGTAGTGATGATGTTTGGGATCATTATTGTTGAGCACATTTGGGTGCTACCTTAATATGATATCTGCCATAATTTTTTAAATTAGAAGTTTGTAGCTTTAAGCATGACCGAGGTTGAGTACAATGGTTGCTAGCATGACTAGCTATGAGGAAAGATGAAGCTTTTTGGAAAGATGTTTGAGCAGGATACAAATATGACATGGATACATTATGATGACAAAGAGTGGGAACCGATTGGAAGAGAATATTGTATATAGATGGGAATGAGATACCTTCATTGAGATAGTGTTGTTGTACAAAATAATCTTAGGCTTATAGTTGACACCTCCTTGAGGAGGATGACTATAGTATCATTTTTATGATATGTATATTTTTGTTCTAATATGATATTTGATTTGATGTCCTATATGAACAGGAGACAACTTATATTGAGACATGAAGATTACCAAATATGATCACGATGATATGTTGAGAGCATCACTGATCGGGAATATTGAGCCAACTCTTCCCCCGTTGTATGAGCTCCCAAGGTGTGGAATTGAGATGGAGGGCTCATAGGGTTGAGGGATATTTGGAGAGTAGGTTCATAGATGTTTCTCCCCTATCTGTTACCCATAGGGTTGGATATGTTACTACCCTATATTTTACCCATAGGGTTGGATATGTTACTCCCCTATCTTGGTATTTGAAGATTATACCCTAGTTGGAATCATACCCACAAGCTTGGTTTGTTGGTATTACCGCTCCCCATCTAGCCAACGGGTTGAGAGTGCACTTGGGGGTGTAACACCCAAGCTAATTATGATGCATGTGTTCTACCACATGACTATTGGCAGTCATTGTTAGGAATGCTGATAGGAAATAGGATGGGTCGAGTAGTAGCTCCCTTATATCACCTATTGCTCGATATGGGGTCATGGATGTTTAGCTCCCCCTTGAGATTTTGGGTCAATATATGTTCTAGGTTGACATGTGCTCCCTGATGATATTCTCTCTGATGATGATGTGGGTCGTAGATTTAGCTCCCCGCTAATGTTTCTCGAGTGGTAGCATTGGGCTCCTCGCTAGCAGAGACTCTAGGTGGTAGCAATGGCTCCGTGATGGATAGAGGGTGGTAGATTGAGCTCTCCTCTGATGTCAAATTATTCTTATTTATATTCGGTAATGTTCAACACATGAGCAGGGAAAAATAGAGATAAGCAGGAATAAATGAGATTAATCAAGATTAATAGTGATAATAAGTGACGATGAGATGCTTGTGATTGGATATGATTTTATGACAAGATACACCTGACATGATGCAAGTGGAATTCTC